>JAUEKW010137820.1:0-11269 GCA_032274785.1 Ajuga reptans
TCCGCATAAATCTCAATCGGTTGGTGATTCAATTAACAGCAAAGCCGTAAAATTCACCCTAATTTCTGTCTTGTTGCGTGTATACCTGTTGTGTGCCTATCTGTAGAGCTGTGTTCTCTTAATAATGTGTAATTGTCAGTTTTCTCTCTCTGAAAATGGAGGAGAAGATGAAATTGGGGTTTTACAAAAGAGGGATTGGATAGGAGAAAATAAATAAACCGAGGCCCCGTATTCTCCAGAAATATGAGAAGCGTGTTTCTTCTTTGTTTAATTTATTTAACTGTAAACAACAAAAAATTGAAGACGGTTTATGGCAACACGGGCCGGGCCCAATAGAGGCGGCCCAGCCAGACGCCATATCATGCGGGCTGGGCCCTAAGAATATGAGTCCAAAGCCCGCCAGGCATAGGCCAAAATTCATGTGGGTCCGAATTGCCATCTTATGTGGTATTTCTATTTCATATTGGCCTTCTATTTGGATTTCTGTACTTTGAGGACAAAAAAAAAAGGTTGATTTACAGTTTTGTCTAACAAAAAAAAGTAGTTTTATTAGGGGAGGTTATTCTTGACCAGGAACGGAACCAGGATATATGGTCAGGGGGGCCAGTGGTGTAGCGGGGGTTTGGGGGCAGCGCCCCCGAAAAAAAAATTGGGCATATTTTATATTTTATGTAGCTCCGTCTATGGCGGGATTACAAGTTGAAGGAGGGGGACGGGATTTTAAAATTTCAGGGGGGGTAAAATTCAAATTTTTTTAACTATTACACAGTATATATGTAAACTCTCTATACAAATTTGAAATTTGAGGGGGGACTGCCCCCCGTTCCGTCCCTGCTAGATTTAACTTAGTTCTAATAGCCTTATTAACTTATCGGGTGACAAAATCAGCTTGGTCTACCCGACATTTTAAGCGTGTTAGGCATGATTTGTGCCCCGTAGTATCATCGGATCTATTAATTGGACCAATAACTCAATGGGGTGTGGGCCGCTTCCTATATTTTAGTATATTTTAGGGGATGGATCAGACTGAACGCACCATTTTCTAACCGGTGAAATTTTGGACCGACTCAAGCCAAAACAACCCGAATTGCCACCTACCTATTGTATACAAAGCTATCTTAGTGAATATATAGTGATATATCGTCAACACAAAGTTAATGATCATTAGTGTCATCATTTATGAGTTTTAAGATTTAAGATGAGATTAGCCTATTTACCTACTTGTCCCTTCTATATCTATATGAACGAAGCTAAGAGAAGTCCACATAACATAAAACTCTATTCGAACTTAAATAATTTTAAGCAATTGTCAACTAAAAATTAATATGTTTTGTACTTATAGACCTCTGCCACTTACATTAGATTAAATACTAATAAATATGAAATTTAACATTTTCTTTGCCCCTATATATATCTTAAATCAAAGTTTAGAATTCAACCAACCTGTGTTGACCAAGTCATGTCGTAGATTATTAGATACAAACAAATTTAACCTCGTTAACATAATTTATACAAGAATGTTTCGAGTATAAAACCATTATACATACCAGAAAGGAAAAAGGGAACAATAAATAATAACAAACGCCACACATAAAAAAGAAAATGGTTTAAAAAAAGCCTCTATTTAGAAAAAAACAAAAACAAAAAATTATTCAAAGCCAATTACAAGATTATGTTCATCAAGGCCAGAGTTGGTTTAGAGATGGGGAATAAATACTTTACAAGAAAAAAACAAAGCAGCAAAACCCGATTACCGGCCGAACCAACTTCGTGGAGCTTGACCTTCCCCGATTCCATCATTCATCAGCTTGTCCAGAACCACATTCAAATCAACAGACTGTCCATTTTCTGTTAACTTTCGAACTGTTGCCCTCACTTGGTCTCTTGGGAAGCCCATGTTTGTCACTCTGTCAACCACATCATCAATAGGAACCCTGTTCCCAGAACCACCGGAACCTGACCCGGGCGCACCACCCACTGCAGAGGCGGTAGGCAGCGCTTGAGGTAATATCCGAGCTGTAGGCAGCTGCGGATAACCACTTCCACCACTCTGGCTCATAACAGAAGAAAGTTGCTGTTGTTTCACGGGAGACCCGCTACCATACTGCGACGGGGAGCTGCTATAAGGATATGGTTCGCCATGACGTGATGATGGGCCTAAAGGACCAGAGTAGTCTGAACCAGGTCTGGTAGGAGGAGGCTCATACGTATTAAAAGGAGGTCCATAGTATTGCTGGGAGGGAGGGGGAGGAACTCCAGCCGGTGGGTGAGATGGGGGTGGGCGAGCACCCACTGAGTACGTTTGTGGGGGCATATGCATTGGTTCTTCAGGATGGTGGCCCATAGGTGGCAGAGGTAGAGAAGGGTTAACAGGTGACAGTGAGGAGTGTGGTTGAGAAGGTGGAGGTGGCTGGGAGTACTGTGGCTGAGATGGCGGCGGATATTGGTGCTGAGGTGGCGGCGGTGGGGCCGAGTGCTGTGGCTGCTGAGGTGGAGGTATTTGGTACTGCTGGCTTTTGTTTTCTGGGGTTTGGGTGGGTGGGGCGAAGTAAGGGTCTCTCTGAGGGACAGGAGGAATTTGGTTTTGAGGGAACTGGTTAGGAGGCGGCAATTGAGGTTGCAAGTTCTGCTGAGGAGGTGGTGGAGGAGCATTGGGTGGAGGGATCGCGGCAGGTGGTTGTGTCAGAGAAACGGTAGAGTACTGCTGGTGAGCAGGCACGCCAGTCGGCGAGGGATCGGGGTGAGCATTGGCCTTGTTTTCACCTTGTTCCACATGATGTAACTGCAACTTAGAAATTTGCAGTTGAGCTTCAACTATTTCTTGTTTATCTCTAACAACTTTAACACCCGATTGCACCTGCAGAATAAAATATAACAAACCGGGAACATGCAACAAGGTTATTCAAGCCATTCAACCATTTTACAAAAGAAAAGTGGGTTAAAGCTTAGATATTTCGCCCTTCAATGAGCACAACTATCCTAAAGGTTCAGATCCAGAGACACCCTTTATTTGGAATGCGAAACTAAGGGGTGTATGGCTAAGCTTATAAGCCACTCAAAATATCTTAAGATGTTTGGAAGCTTATAACCTCATAAAACATGTTTGGCAAAATAAGATGGTAAACAACTTATAAGATGTAAAGATAAGCTACAATAGAAATAAGTAGCTTTTCCATCTTATATTAATAAGATCTTATAATTCACACCCAAATTACACGCACTGCACAGACTTCAAACACACTACGCACACTTCCCACACACGACACACACTGCACACACTTCCTTCACACACAATGCACACAATCCACACACACTACACAAACTAATAAAAATGTGTGTTTGATGGTAGATTTCAAATTCATCCACCAACTCCATAGCTGAACTCGTTCATTCAATTGCAAGCTTATACGTTTCATTGTCCAAACATGTCATTAACTTATAAGCTCTTCAAAACTTACATCATATAAGCTCTTAAATCAACTTATAAAATGTTGGAGTTTATAAGATGTTTGAAATAAGCAACTAAACACCCTCTAAATCTATCAATTCCAAACTCATTTAACAATTCCAACTTTATTCTGAGTTCTAAATAATGAAAAGATTGCTAACATTGTATCAATTTGATGAATGCACGCTCCCCAGAAGACTTATACAAGCAGGTAGAAATATGGAAGGTACCTCAGTAAGAATATTCTCCAACAATCTCATCTTTCCATCAACAGCACCATGGTTGTTCCCAACAGAAACCTTTAGATCATCAATAGAATGCTCAAGGTTCCGAGTCCTCGTTTCCAACTGTGACAATCTTGAACTCATGTTATCGACAGCATGCATCAGATTGTCCATGTACTTTCTCACCATTCTTTCAATGTCAGAAACCAAAGTCCCATCCGAAGAAACATTATTAGCTTTGTGATTCTTCCCCAAAACAAATTTGGCAGGTTCATCAGCATCAAGAGAACTGTAATTCTAGGAAATTGCACAACAAAAGGAGAATTCCTGTAAGGTATGCATCGAAAAAGTAAAATCCAAACAAATTAAGCATGGCCCCGTCCAATCACCATTCCCTAATCCAATGTCCTAAACTGATATGTTGACACAATGATATAAAACGCACTCAAAAAAGAAATTATAACCAGAATACCCCCAATCACAATTTACCAAACGAATGAGTAGAATATCTAAAACCACACAAAACCTCTCCCGAATCAAATTCCATGTAAAATTAATCAGATTTTCCAAAATCACCCAACCTACATTCAAAAAAACCAGATAAAAATGAGGTTTAGGGAAATACTCTGATAGGAGAGGAATTGGTTTTGGCATCCAAAGAATTCCACGTCCTGAGCGGAACCTCGTCATTATCCGAATCGAAATTCCCCGAGCGAACGGCCTTCGGCGACGACGATCCGACAGCGGGTCGAATCGGCATAAAATCATAACTCGGAACGATTTCCTCTTTCTTCTCCGTCGGACGATTCATGAAATCGATGAAGTCTCTACCACTGCTGTTGTTGTTACCAGTTGCAGAGCTCTGAGAATTTGATAGATCCATGATCTGCTTGTCCATGTACTGCGACGCCGAATTGTTATTCATCTGAGTACTCACTCAGTCCAATACAGCAATCTGTTGAATATATACGCGTGTTTGTAGAGAGAATTGGAAATTGGGCTAGGGTTTTGAGGGGATGGAAAGATGCTTGATTTTGGATATATTGTGAGATTTTCCAGAGAAATTGATAGAGAGAAGGAAACAGTGGGAAGTCGTCTCTGTTACTAGTTGGTGACGGTGAAGAGATTTTTTGAGCTAAAGTCGCTAGTGGAACTGGATAAAACTGGAGCGGATAAAACTGGAGAGGAGGTGACTTGCGAGTGTCCATTATTAACTTTGGGCCATTGGGTAGGCCCAATGCTGGACTATTGGATCTTAAAATTTGAATAGGCCCGTAAATGTCATGCACAAATTGCTCATTATCCATATCATTTTTTTTCCCTCAGAAACGATAGATTCCATTGCAACTAGAGTTGGCAATTCGAGCCGTCCGGTTCGTTCGGGCCGGGCCCGTCGGATCCATAATAAATTTCGGACCAGACTGGGTCAAAAATAAGTTGTGTCTAAACTTAGTCGGCCCGGCCCGGCCAATCTAAATATCGGGCTTTTTCGGGTTTGTTTTGCTTTTCGAGCCGGACCGGGCCAAAAATATCTTGATGCGCATGGAAGAGGGTGGCCCATCTCAATTTCAACAATTGTCTTTTCTCTAATCTCTTTTAATTGTCATTTTAGAATTTAAATTTTAATTCAAATTAAATATCTTGTTATAATTTTGTACCACTTTCTTTCAACTATATCTTGAGATAGCAATTCGCCTTATCCGACCAGACTCGGCCCAGTCCACCGGGCCAACGCGATACCAACCCAGCTCAGAATTTCATCTTGCTGGATATTAACCCAGCTTATCTCTCTAAAATACATTATAATTTTCAAGTCGATTGGTAGCCTGTCGAACTATTGACCAATTGGGTCGGACTTATTGTATTCGATGGTACTTAGGCTTAGATTTCTCTGATTCAGTCCGTGTCAAATGTTGGACGGGTTGGGTCGGGTCGATTTTGCGACCTCTAGTTATATCCCTACTTATTTTAAGAAAAAAAATAAAATAATAGGTAGTATGATAATTACGAGGAGAGAGACGTGTTAATTATAAATCTTGTTAATTGATTATAAGTGTATTAGGCAAAATTTTATGTTCCTTAATTCTTATTAATAATTATAAAACGACTAAAAAGAATCGGAGGAAGTATTAATTATTATTTAATTTTTAGTAACATTCTGATAACTTTTTTAGCATGATAATATTTTACAAACATTACCGCGATTATATTAATTATTTCACTTAAGAGATGACAACAATCAATCACAAGCACACTCATATAGGCTGTGTTTGATTGCGGCTGGGGAAGGCCGATGTACTGTTGGCTGGGATAAATAAGTTGGGGGTAAATAGAGAGAGAAGAGAGAGAAACCTGTCTTTTCAATTACAAAGGTGTGAGGAAAGTTAAAAAACACGCAACTGTCAACCTACCACAACTAAATAATGCCTCCAACCTTACTCATACCAAACATCACCACGTTGCCCCCAACACGAACCGACTGGGGGCAACCCTAATCAAACATAGCCATAATCTCAGTGAAACCCTGATTCATTTTTTGTAAAGGGAAGTTGGTATAGCATAAACCTCTATTCGAATTTACATAATTTAAACATACATCAAATTTTGTATCTCGTCATTCTCAAAAAAAAAAAAAAATTTGTATCTCGCAATATTGCAGAAATTTCAGATTAATTCGTCTCGTCTCCGTCTAGACATTTGACATTTATTAGCCGTCTATATTTCTTTCTTGATTCTTCATTGCTGACTAGGTTATGTCCCGCTTGAGCCCGTCAACTAGATGCCAATGTTATGCCTTAGTATGTCGCCTAATTAGTACCTATCGATATTGAATAATCGTGGTTGAAGATATTTTGGTCAAAATACTAAAATAAAAATGTAAGTAATAAATTTAGATTCGTCTAGTTAATTCCACTCATCTCATTAACTCGCCACGTAACCTCAATTAATTATTTATTTAAACCAAAACCATCCAGCATAAGCATAATCAAGTTAAATTAAACATTTATATGATATTCAATCTATAACTCAATAAAGTTGATGAAACTGAGACAAAACCTTATACTGAAAATTTATTCGTATTCCATAACTTGTAGTTGGAAATACATTTCCTTTGCTTCGGAGCTAATACATTGTTGAATCATAATTGGTTAAAATATCAAACAAAATAAAAATCCCCAAATTCATCTCAATTTAGGTCTCCTTCAATCCGCCATTAAAACAAGTACTCAATCACAGAAACTCCAGAAGATTTCTCCCATGGCACCTCAGTTACCACCATATAATCCTCATACCCGAATCCAACCCTCGCACCGTTCACTTTACACCCCACCGGCCTCTGAGAAGCAAACGCCCTCATCTCTCCGGTTCCCTTCACTCCGATCCGGACTGATTTCGCGCGATCGTTGAACTCAACCGACTGAATCGCGCCGCCGGTGTTGAGCATATTGATTAGGCCGATCGGAGCGAATTGGACGGCGGTGTTGGCGATGATTTTGACTGGAGACACTGTGATCAGCTCAAATTCGAACGGCTCGAGCGAGATGTCGATCGTGCCTGATGGCTTGGAGAGTACGAGTTTCTTCTCGTTGAATAGGTACATCGCGAAGGTTTGGACTCCGTCGACGGTGATCGGATTTGTGCCTTGCTTCCACTCTATGTCGCTTGGGCCGGTGGTGGAGGAGACGACGTGTGAGTACTCGGCCGCGCATTTGTTGCGGCGCTCTTCGCGGCTCCAGCCGCCGCCTTGGCAGTTGAAGGCTCCGACCACTCCGGTGAACTGGTTAAACCAAAATTTAACACAATTAGTTTTGATTTTACAATTTGAATTGATAATTCTCTTTATTTTTCTAGAATTTACATAATTTTATTTTATTTTATTTTGAATTTTCAACCAAATTTAACACGATTATTGTTGATTTCACAATTTGCGATAATTCTCATTATTTTTCCGGAAACTTTTACATAATTTGATTTTTCTTTGAAAATTGTGACATCATTTGAAAATTTTGGACTTTTCTGGAGGTAAATTACACAGTTGATGAAATAAACACGATAATAACCATATGATCACATTGTTTTTGAATTATTATCGCAGAATCAGTTATAAACTACGTATTAAGGCTTAAAATCATTCCTTGTAAAAGATAATAATGCATAAATTTATTTTCTAACCTTGTTGAGGTTCCAAATTTTCAGCATAGTCTTGCCATTGTGAAGTGGGTCCTCAAAGAGGCAATCACGGCTAGGCAGGGCGTAGTAGTCGCACCGGAGGATCGACCCATCGGGCAGGACCAGGCTCTTGAGCAGTGTGAAGTTGTGCTTCCCGACCGAATCACTAACATAAATGGGTCCACCCGAGATGGCTCGCGATGCAGCGTGGAAGAAGGCACAAGGGTGAGTCGACTGGAACATGTCCCAATCAGGGTGGATGAAATTGCCCATCCATAAACTGTTGTAGGCGCAGTGCACCATGTGGCACCCTTGCAACCAGAAGGTACCGTTTGGATCTCCAGATGGATCAGTGCACCAAAAATCATCACCTAAAAAAAAACATCGGGTCAAAATTATATATGTGTTATAAAGTATGAATATAAAATACGAGATGAAACACTATTAACGTACCAACACGGCCTAGGGAAATTGCCTCAGTCCCAAGGAACATAAAGTCGTTACAATGCTCCATACTTGCAATTACACCGTTTCCTTTGAAGTGGTTCTTAACTGAGTTTGTTAGTGCCTTGTAGTAAGCTTTTGCTAAGTCCACTCTACCACCATAGTCTTCACACAGCATTTCCAACAGCTGTAATATTTTCAAAACATAGGGAAAAGGAAAACTAATCAGATTAATTTCATAAAATAGAATGAAATTACAAATAGGGTTAATATAAAAAATTAATCCGATCCTTAATATTTTTTCATTTGATATCTGACCTTAAAAACGTCTCAGATTGTTGTCCGTATTTTACGATTTTTATCAGTGGCTATCTTAACTATTATTTTCTGGTAAAAACAAAACAAGAAATTATAATTGAGGTCATAATTTAGTTTAATTTCTAATTTCTAGACCCGAATTTTTTAAACTCTAAACTAATGAAACTTTTAAACTCTAAACTTTTGCTACCTAAAAATAATAGTTTAGGTAGCAACAAACAGAAATAGTAAAATACTAATAGGGACAATTTTTAAAGGGTACCAAATGCAAAAAAGAAAAACACTATAGTTCAGGATCTTCAGGTTAGTTTTTTTTATGGACCCTAACAAGTAAGATGTAAATAGAAATAATTATTTAAAAAAAATAAAAAAATAAAAACTTACATGGATGACGTCAACTTTGACTCCATCAATCCCAACAGATTCAAGATGTGAGTGCAATCCTTCATACATCTGATCAGCAATCTGAGGTGGGACCAGCCCAACACCATTGTTAACAATCTTATCAACAGCCAAATCTTCCATAGTTGTCTTAAGCCCAGGAGTCAGTTTGGGCTCAATCACCTTAGCCTCAGGCAGGCCCGGAACATTGGGCCTAAGCCCACCCCAATACCCACACAAAGCATGCCACACGTACACATAGTCCACAGTATTGAAATTCTCCTTCAAATCCCTAACAAAGGCCCCCATCCCCGTTTTCGGGCCCGGCCCGGCCTTGTTCGGGCTCTCGTAATCCCTAAACTTGTAGTTCTCCTCGAACTTGATCAGCCTGCACGGCATCTGCTCGCCGGCGGCCGTCCTGTTCATGCCCTCGGTGCTGAGCGAGTCGTCGTCGTGGCAGATAGACTGCCACCCGTCGTCGATCAGCACCAGCCCCGGAGGACAGCCGCCGTCGACGAGGCCTTTTACGCCCTCCCAGACGCCCTGGGGCTGGACGGTGAGGTAGAAGGCGTCCCACGTGCACCACCCGAACTTGTCGACGATGCCCGGGGGCGTCTTCTCCTCCAGCAGCCGGAAAGTCCCGAGGTGGTGGCGCGCCACCTTGATGGCGTCCTTGATGAGGGTAAAAGGGTCATTTCCTGCGTGCATGTAGAGTGCAGCTTGAAAAGAGGACCCTTTGACTTTCGTCGACCCGCTCTCGACACAAATGTCGATGAAGTCGTCAGTTCCGGGCTGGAGTGAAGCCCGGAACTGGCCTTCGATGAGCGGGAGGAGGACGACGTAGGGCCGTTCGTCACCCGGCCCGTCGGATTTATCCAAGACAACGATCTGGGTCTCCCGCTCGAGATCTGACCCGTTTGACCCGATCCAGTGGGTGGTCCACCAGACTTTGAACCTGAAAATAGACATGAACTTGATGTTCTTCAGCTTCCCGATAGGGACAACATGGTGGCTACTCGGCTCCATGGCTTCGAACCCGACGAAGCAGCCGGGGGAGGTGGTGGTGTTCGGCGGCGCCGCCTTGTCGGCAGTGGCGTAAGGCGACGGAGCAGCGGTGATGTTCGGCGGGACTTCGGAGAGAATGATGTGGCGATCATTAACAGTGAAGTTGGAATTTTCATCCAGATTTATGATCGAATTGGTGAATCCGTCGACTACAACGGCGGCGTTGGAGCCGCCTTTGCTCAGACTTGGCGCCATTTTTACCGGCGAAATCGAAATCGGAATCAGAAACTGTGAAGAAGGAAAGAAGTAAGCTTAGATGGTGAAGAATGAGAGAAGAAATGGAGGTATATATAGGTGAAGAAAAGGAATATAAATTATATGCAAATAATCTACACTTTGGTTTTGATGTTAAATGAAAATGGAGTGATTTGAAGGAGGTTTAATGGATAATGGAGGGGGAACAATGGTGAATTTATAGGGAAAGATTTGAATGTTCAAAGGAAGGTGAGATGGGCGGTTGGTTGGTTTTTGCTATTAAAAAATTGTACTTTTTTAGAGAGAGAGTGAGAGTGAGAGAAGAGGAGAGAGAGAGAGAGTACTCTATTAATTAATAATATTATCCAGAATGTCATTTTCTCTAGAAAATTTCTGCATTAATGAGTTGGACAAGTATAGAGGAGTTTAGACCAGCTACACTAGAAATACGTATCTTAAGTTTCAATTTAATATGGAAAATATATGAGGAAATCCAAATTTCTTTTAGAGTGTGTTTAATTAAACGTATTTATTTTCACTCGAAAAAAAAAAAAATTATTTATGAACTCTTCTTGATAAGGATTTACTTCTCGTTTTAGAGAAAATCACTTTATTGCAAAAAAATACTATTCTAGTAAATAAAAAAATTACATTTCTTGTAATACTATTTCAAGACATATCCAAACATACCTTCCTATAATTTTATCATTTCTTTCAATATTACATGAATCCATGGTATGAGATCTTCTACAACCAGACGTGCAACATCTCCTACAACATGTGTTTAGTTACATGACACATGTATAATATGATATCACTATGACATCAACAGTGATTATGTGGCATGAAATTAAGCACTTGTTGTAGAAGATGTTGCATCGCTGGTCGTAGAAGATCTGATCCGTGAATCCATGGGCCATTATAGTATGAGGGCCCCTTTACTTCGTATGATTAACTTGAATAAGGACAACTTATAATGGATAATCCAACATTTACTTTATTGGAGTGAAAAAGTGAATTTATC
>JAUEKW010137851.1:0-11266 GCA_032274785.1 Ajuga reptans
GAAGAAGCGGCAATAGTGATTAAATTAACAGAAATGTTTATTAGCTCCAAATCCAAAAGTCAAAGTGCTTATTTGTCAAATTTTAAGAGAATAAGTGTTTGATTGGACACAAAAATAGTTGATGTGCTTATCTGCATCTAGCAGTATAGTTGGAGGGTCTATTTGCACCTTATCCCTTTATTTATAGTCCGGTAGGAATTGAAGTAAGGGGGTGTTTGTTTAAGGTTGAGCGTAGTTTGTTGAGAATTGATCTAATCAATAGTGTGAAGGTTTGAAAAAAAGTGTGTCCACCACTTTTCTAATTTAGGTTGAATACAGACTTATGCGGCCATTTCGCTCTGCTTCCTATACTGACAAAAAACATGAAGTTTCATTTTTCCAACTTTACTTACTTTAGCCAACAATTCTCCAGGCATAAACAAACACAACCAATATTAAATTAAATAAAGTTTAAATTAAAATTCTCATATGATATTAATACTAAAAATAGTGTTCTAAAAGACGCTACACACTTGTAGAGCGGTAGAATGTGATATAGCGTTTAATCAGGTTTTAGATAGAGCTAAACAAGATCTATGCCGAACAAAGTGGGAAGAAGGCAAGAAAAAAATATAGATGGGTGATTGCATTGCAGTCTAGTGTCTAAACGGAGTCTAATCAAAGCTAGACGGAATTTTTTAGAAATGTAATAAAAAGAAAATTAAAATAATCAAGAGAAGGACAAAAGACTTGGACCCCCATGACCTCGGAACATGTATGCTACCTGATTAAAAACGTTTAATTAAAACAAAAGCCAACAAACAGTACAAGGCGGGAACATGATTCCAAATTGCTTTTGTGGGCCACACGATCACATTTTTTATTCTTTTTTTTTTAACCAGTAATTTTAGAAATAAATAAATCAAAGCCCAAGACGCAAGTATTTATACAAAAAAGTATTCTTATCTGCTTTCAAAAAATAAAAAGCATTTGCCTTCCAAAAAAAATAAATCTTCTGGATGTATTAATGAGATAGATATATTAGGTGTAGTTTATACACAAAAACGTATTAAGTATATATATATATATGAAAAATAATATATTACACACTTACTATAAGCATATCAATTTCCGTGTATATATATCCCTATTTTTATCCTTATTTCTGCTTAATATAAAAGTATGATAGTTGTCCAATGTATCATCACCAAATTAATTACGGGTTATAGATAATGATCATCTAGTATATATAAATGAAAAATACTGAATAATTTCCCTCTGAGAATAGGTAGTAGAATCTGACAAAAATAATAAAGTAGGTATTTAGGTGCTAACATCTTAACAAATATTTATCCAAAATGCCAAAGATTTCAAAACATATTCTTTTTGAAAGCAGATTTCAAAACAGTTGAGCAGATACAACTTTCTATTTCAATCATCATCTCCACATTCACATTTTCCCCTTACTTCTAAATAAAGGCAAAACCCTCCATTAGCCCTCAGCTGCTTTTCTGTTTTTCTTTTTCATTTTCCAAAACCCGGAAAAAATAGTTTTGGAAAATAGGAAAATGAAACGATAAAGAATCAACAATGGGTTCTCAAATCTGATCTGTTGCAAAGAAGAACTTCCGATTAATTTGATCTGGCATCTTCTGCATTTTTGGAACTACTCAGGTTTGTTATTTTCCCAGATTATTTGGATTTCTGTTGGGTTTATTTTTTAGTTTTGAGTTATTCATCGAATTCCATCTCCATCGTTTCAAGATTCCCCCTCCCCCTTTTGGGGGTGATATAGACATTAAAATTGAGGTTTTTGCACAATGTAGGGTTTGGGGACTAAGAATTTTATATGAACAAAATAATGTTTTTTCCCCCTTATCTTGTTAAAAGCCATTTGCTTTTCGGTTGCCCAATCTCGAAGTTCCGGTTGGTAATCTGTCTTTAGCTTTGTACATTATGCTCCAGATAATATCAACTTTTAGTTTTGTTTAATATCGCGGCAATGTTGATGCTGTAACTGGCATTCTAGATCTGCTTGGGTATTAAAATTATAGACTTCATTTGAGAACTTATGGGTCATACAGATACCAGCTTATATGGTTGAAAATATGGAAAGAGAATTCCAGCGCAAAGCGAGGGAAAAGAAAAAAGAATTGAAAAAATTAAGAGCCAGAGTATTCATTGGGCCTTAATTATTATGATAAGGAGAATCTGGAAAAAGAATGCTATGTATTTGGCCTAGTTAATAGAACTGGGCATAAACACAATAATTCATTTGGCTTTTAGTTTTTTTGGTTGTGGTGAGGGTGAGAATTGTAAGGAACGAATTTTATTCCTTTCTCAGACCATTCTTGAGATTGTAGGGTAAACTTACGCCTTCTGCCTTGCATCTTGGTTCGTCCCTGGTCTACTGTATTAATTCTTTTTCTGTTTATTATTGCCAAGATAATGCTTCTATCATGGACTTATGAACTATGTAACAAAACCCACCGCACAACTCTACCAACTTGATTTTATACTTCTTATCAAAAAAGAAGAAAAATCATATAAAAAAAACTTGATTTTATACTGAATTGATTGCCTAGGCATAACAAGTATACGTTAGAAATGTATTGAATCATTGGTTATGTGGTAGTGACAGTAATGCAGAAGTTGATTTATTTTTAATTTAGATTGTGCATTTCGTTTTTTTTTTGTTCGTTTAATTGCCTTTCCTTGCACTTTAATGCTTGTGACCCAGAAGAACTTGGTTTTAGAAGTAGTGCTTTGATTAGCTGATTCCTATATGTTAAAGTTTGACGTAGTTCATATGATTAGTATTTAGTCTGTTTAATGCCATATGAGGAAACAAGATTTATGAACATGAGTTGATATGATGTATTATATTGAGTTTCTGATGGTTTGGTGTGAGAAGTAAATGCTAAAGTACTCAGATAGAACTTTCTGTCAGGTTTATCATTTAATGCTCAACTTAGTGAAAGCTTCAGAAGTATTAGATGCCATGAATTATGCCGAATCTTTATTTTCTTAGCTATACATGGAATCTCGTTATCTATTGGTATTCAAGCTGAACGAGGAACTGACTTATGTATCTAGGCGTTATTACAGGCCGCAGCATGTCTCCTACCTTGCATCCAAAGTCCACTACTCCATCCACATAAAATTAACCGAAAGTACATTTTCCCTTCTAATTTAGAGGTTGAGGGCTATTTTTTTTACCTATCATAAAGTTATATGTGCAGTATTGTAGGCTCAAAAGTTGTTCTAGTTGATATAAAAACACTCAAATTTGGTCAGAGAACTAATTTTAATCCATCTCTAATGTATCGAACTACCGATGTTTTATATCTTCCAGTTCATCTTTCACAATCTGATAATTTTTCCGTATTTGACTAGTACATTTTATTTGAATTTTTTAATTTCAGTACAGCGTCCCTTGCTGGACTTTGCGAGCAGTTGTCTAATTTATTATGGATCCAGAGTCAGAAGTTCATGTGACTGAGAACAGGGATCTGAGTGGCTTAAGTGAAGTTCGTAATGTCAATGTTTCTGGAAAAATAGAAGCTTTTAGTGGTCTTGCTGAAGGTAGAAGCTATCTATTGTGTTTTTCCTTAAGCAATTTCTTAATCTTTTTCATTTTCCTCATGTTTCATATTGTACCTGCTATCGTGTTCCCTCTAGAAAATTGGAGCAGCTGACTCATGATAAAGATGTTGGACTCTGTTAAAGTTAAATTAAAACAATCTGTTAAACTTAACTAAAATATTCCTTTGTTTCCGGAAAATTTAGTTTTGGCTGCATTAACTAATTCCTGCTTGGCAATATTGAGTAACCTATATTTCCCCTTCCCTACTTTAGTTAGTTTTACCTGAATGCGATCTCTATAAATGCTGTGGCACGCGTTAATTAATTTTGCTATAGTTGATGTAGTGCACCAAATGTTTTTGGTTTTTTTTTTCTTTCCCTTCCATAATGAAAACTCTCTTCTTTGATGGTATAGACTCCAAACATCAACTTGCAAGCTAGTTCGTACATTGTTATCTCATGGCTCATGTCAGCGAGGTGTTTGGACTCCACATGCAATGACCCCTTTTAGTTTTAGCCATTTTCTGACTCCTTTGATCATGTCATCATGCAGGGAATAATTTCTCAGAGGTCCTTCAATCCAAGCAAGGACATTATGGGGATATACCAGTTTCTAAGATTTCAGAACTGATGAAAATGGGTAATTTAGAGGTAACTTTACTTCACCCATGGAAAAGAGAAGGAACAGAGTTTTATTGGTTATTTTTATATACCTGGCATGTTCTTATGCTTTAAGATGCTTGATCTATGCAGAGCACCTCTACTCACTCACTATTCAGTACTGTCAAGAGGATTCTTGATGAAAGAATTGAGAGAAATGATGATGACATTCCTCAGGTATGTAGGGGGGAGCACATTTTAGATATAAGACTATGCAGTTGCTGGTAAAATCAGTATTTCTTCTCTGTTTAGTCGAGTGATTTTAATCTGCCTTTTAATTGCTTACACGTGGCAATATTTTTGTTTCTTCACTTAGCGTGTCGCATCTGTGCTGAAATTAGTTGTGCAAGAAATTGAGCAGCGGGTTTCAAAACAAGCAGACAATATGAAGAAGGTAATACACTATCAGCAATTAAAGATAATTTTTTTTTTTTTTCCTGAGATGTGGGTTATTGACTATGCTTGATGCCATTATTGCAGCAAAGCAATGTGTACAAGTCTCGTGAAGACAGGTATCATTCAAAAATTAGAGCATTAGAAACACTTGCAACTGGAACTACTGAAGAAAATGAGGTATGATGTTTGTGTGAGTGCAGGATATGGATGTGGCTTTTGCTCCTTTCCTTTTCGTTAACAACATTAAGTTCAATATGGGCAGGTAATGATGAACCAGCTTCAACTGATGAAGGTGAGTGTCTTACTAAAGGAGATAAGTAATTTCAAGCATTTTTTAATTGTTATTTTACTATTATATAGGAACAAGTCTTTTTGAGCATTTTGAGTTGTTATGTTTACCATTATAAAGGAACAAGTCTGGAATCCTAATCTAAGGATAATCATGTACTTTATCTATAGATTCATGACTTCATCTTCACCGTTTACATATTTTTCTGAAATGAAACTCTAGAGAGTTTCCATATTTAATGTCCTTGTTTATCTATCTTCTTTGAGGCTTCTTTGCAGTTAGTGGCTTTCTCTGAACGAAAATCCGTCCACTTTAA
The DNA here is from genome assembly GCA_032274785.1 of Ajuga reptans. Lineage (NCBI taxonomy): Eukaryota > Viridiplantae > Streptophyta > Magnoliopsida > Lamiales > Lamiaceae > Ajuga > Ajuga reptans. The sequence continues at coordinate 5,226 of JAUEKW010137851.1, forward strand.
CATTTGTTGAGTAAAATGCTAGGTTTATAATGAAGCTACATTATTGCTCTTAACTTTGTTCAGACTGTTGCTCTTGATTATTTCCAAGATCAATTTTGCTTACCTCTCTCATGTTTCCTTGCATCTTAGTTCATGATTTTGGTAAATTAACTTAGTGGAGCTTATTTTTTGCATAGCTGCAGGGTTATCTTTAGAATTATCTGAAACCTCAATTTGGATTTCAATGACAGGCCATGTGTTCAAATTCTAATGAGTTGTATTATATTTTAAGCTACCATGGATGTGAACCCTACTGAAAAATTCTCTTTTTTTAAATATAATTGGTGATGTTTGAACCAATGAGATCTGCTGCTACATTTTGTCTTGACAGTTTTATCTTTAGGCTTTTGTAGTAACTTTTTAAGCTGGACAGATTGAGAAATTTAAAATTGAAGAGAAGACAAAGCGTGAGGAGCGGGATTTAATTAAATTGAGGAAAGAAAAGGACAGCTGTGAGGGTCAGATTTTGTCACTCAATGAAGAACTCACATTAACCAAGAAAAGCTATGATGAGAATCTCATCCAGTTGGAAGCCAAGGCTGAGGAAACTAAAGATGAGCTACAGAAGAAAATTCTGGAACTTGAGCGCCTTCTGACTGATTCAGAGAAGAGAGTAAAAGAGCTTGAGGACTTCTCAGAATCTAAATTTTTACGATGGAAAAGAAAAGAACAGGGATACCGGAACTTCATTGATTCTAAATTTGGATCCCTACAGGTGCGCAACAATTTTAATGATATAAAAATTAAATCTAAAATAGTCCCCATATTGATATATTACGTTATGAAATTGACCAGGAACTGAGGCTGACATCTGACTCTATTAAGCAAGACGTCCTGAAGATCAAAAACACCTATGCCGAAGAATTTTACAACTTTGGTTGGATATATTTGAATTTCTTTGTGTTTAAACTTTTAAAATTACAATTAAATTTTAGTGTCATTATTCTTAGATCCATTGTATTGCCACTGATCAGGCTTGAATCTCAAAAGCTTGGTGGATGCTGCTGAAAATTATCACAGCGTGCTCGAAGAAAATCGTAAATTGTATAATGAGGTTCAAGACCTGAAAGGTTAGTACCTTTAAGTATGATATATGCTTACTTGCATATAAATTTGCTCAGATGTCATGGTTCTTTCTTTGTAGGAAATATTAGAGTTTATTGCCGTGTAAGGCCATTCCTCTCGGGACAAAGTGCAAAACAAACAACCATGCAGTATATTGGTGAGAATGGTGAGCTGGTTGTTACTAACCCCTCAAAACCAGGAAAAGACAGTCATCGTCTTTTCAAGTTCAACAAGGTCTTTGGTCCTGCAACTACTCAAGGTTCTAACTTGACTAAAATTTTAATAATAAATGTCTATTCACTGCTCTATCCCTCCCTATATATATATATATATATATATCTACATATTATCTAAATGTCTGTGTGTTCATATTTTCTTTGTTTATCCTCAAATCCTACTTTGTCACCAGAGGAAGTATTTCGAGACACTCAACCATTAATCAGGTCTGTTCTTGACGGATACAATGTTTGCATATTTGCTTATGGTCAAACTGGTTCGGGGAAGACTTACACAATGGTAAGATCAGAGTGTGATATTTCCAGGAAAAGAATATATTATTGGCCATTGTTCATTCTGATCATGCTGCATAAAATTGTTTTCAGACTGGACCGAGTGTGACGTCAGTTGTGGATTGGGGGGTCAACTATAGGGCTCTGAATGATCTCTTCAACATCTCTCAGAAAAGACATAGCTCCATTGCTTATGAAATTGCTGTCCAAATGGTTGAAATATATAATGAACAAGTTCGGGACTTACTCTCGAATGACAGTGTTCAGAAGAGATATCCTTTCAGATTTTCTTTTCTGGTCACATGTTTAACAAACGCAGGCATTTTTTGTTTCTCGAAATATTTGGAATTGAGTTATTTTTCTTAAAGTTGGCTCTATCCCTGCAAATTCTGCCCTTAATTTTCTTTCGAGTACATCTTGTTGCCTTTAACTTGCGCACACTTGGGATATGGAATATTTCCCAACCAAATGGCTTAGCTGTTCCTGATGCTAGCTTGCATCCTGTCAACTCAACTTCTGATGTATTAGAGCTCATGAATGTTGGCTTAATGAATCGGGCTGTAGGTGCTACTGCTTTAAATGAAAGAAGCAGCCGGTCCCACAGGTTGGCAATATTGTTTGTTCGAGTCCTGCATTTATCAATGTCTTTTATAGATCTAATTTTGATTTTCCCTCAAATGAGACAGTATTCTCACTGTTCATGTACGTGGGACGGATTTGGAGACCAACGCTGTGTTACGTGGTTGTCTTCATTTGGTTGATTTGGCAGGCAGTGAAAGGGTTGACAGGTCTGAAGCAAAAGGTGACAGGTTGCGTGAAGCACAGCATATAAATAAGTCTCTATCGGCTTTGGGTGATGTGATCTTTGCATTGGCACAAAAAAGTCCTCATGTTCCATATAGAAATAGCAAATTAACTCAAGTTCTTCAAAGCTCTTTAGGTAATTTAACCATCTTGACTAGAAAGCATCAATTATACTCTTTCGTTGGAGGTTGGGAGTTTTCAGAGATTGCTGTTTGTTCTTATTTTTATGTTCTGCAGAATTGTTTACTAGCTCCTCTACTTAGTGTCATTTTGAAAAGCAACTCCTTATGCTTCTCTCTTTTATTCCACTACAGGTGGCCAAGCGAAGACTCTTATGTTTGTTCAACTAAATCCTGATGTGGAATCCTACTCAGAGACTATAAGTACTCTGAAGTTCGCGGAGAGGGTTTCTGGTGTCGAGTTGGGTGCTGCACGAAGTAACAAGGAGGGTAGGGGTATAAGAGAACTTATGGAACAGGTATAATAGTCTGTTTTGGATGTCAGCAATTTTTAATCCTATCAAATTCTTGACTTATATTTTCCATTTTCACTAGAGTTTGCTATTTGGACGTTTTTGTACTCTTTTCGTTGTTGTCTGTTAAGTTGGTGGTATACTTCTACATGACCAACTACTTGTGTTTATGCTTATGAAATTTTACCTTTTGTCTGTTTAACTTATAATTTATGTCAAATAATTCCCGTAGCCACTTTGTTGAAACTCCAGAAATTTTATGTTTAAACAAATATACAGTTGAATATAATGAGAAAGGGAAATGCCCCCCATAGAAAACTTATGTCAGTTTCGCCTATTAGTTTAAATTATCCATGTGCCATGTTCATTTTGAAGATATAATTTTGCTTATCTTCAACATGAAGTCTTGGTCATTACGTGTATAATTGTAGTTTGAATTCGACTTATAGTTTAAGTTGATAGATTGATTTCAGCTAAGTGTGTTTGTCAGAATAATATTTATGTCAGTTTCTCATGCTATTCTTGGTTTCCAAGACACCGATCTTTCTCCAATTGCTTGATTCAGATAATTTATTTGATACGATATTGTTTTGTGCGTGGGACTCAATCACGAAATATAAGCATATGTCAGTGCTTTCGTATTTTGAATGCTACCACTGGAACCAAAGAAACATAGTTAAATCTAATTAAACTAGTACCAATGTTACAGGTAGCTTCTTTAAAGGATGTTATTGCAAAGAAAGACGAACAAATGGGGCGATTACGATCACTCGGACTTAATGGTAACGGTGAAAGACGTAGTACGAACTCATCTAGGCATGGATCCGCGTCTCCAAGAAGACATTCTCTGGGAGGAGCGCGACCAGGCCAAAGAGTTAGAAGTCCTTCTGAGAAAGCTGCTTCTGATTTGGATAATAGCTCTGACTATAGTGATAAGAACTCTGAGGCTGGATCACAGCAATCAATGGATGAGTTTAAGCACCATAAAGAATTCTTCCGACAATCAAGACTTGCTATTGTGGGTGGTGAGAAAATGTCAGAAGACAGTGGTTTGAAGGTTGAGATAGCGAATGGAGGTAAAAACCCCAATGATGATGTGGAGCTTTTGGGGTTTGGAGAGGACGATTCTGATGAGAGACTTAGTGATATATCTGATGGAGTTCTCTCTATGGGAACGGAAACTGACGGCTCGATCAACAGTATAGTTGAGTATACCCTTTTCCCTGAAAAGGCCAAGCCATCTACAGAGAGAAGTGAAAAGTGAGCATTTCTTGCATTCAACTCTGTTCTCTAATATTGCTTTGAAGTTATATATCTGAAACCAAGTTGAATGTGCTTGTTTGACTGCAGACCACCGAATGTGCCAGTTAAAATTCCAAAACCACCAACGAAGCAGGGTCAGGCAGGATCGTCTAGGTTGTCTCTGAGCAGGAGCATGTCTTCAACGCCAAGTATGAACAACCTACACCCATATATTGTGCTTTGATATTTCCATTTTCCTGATTAATTATTCTGTTTTTCATTACTTGAATGTATCAGGTTCGAAAAGAGCCACAATTAGCACTTCTTCTGCAGTTAAATCATCTACTACGAAAAAATGGCACTAGTCGAGTAGAGGCCGATGCCCCCCTGGTGTGGTGTTTGTAAATCACAAGAGTAGTGGTGGCTGTTTTAGGTACTATTATTATTATTATTAGAATTGTTGTAATCAGGAAATATTTAGGCTGAGGTTAGATCAGTGGGTGCAAACATCCTCATCCTGTAGATGTAGTTATTGCTGCTCTTGTTTCAAGCCACACCATTGATTTCACTCATACTCTTCTTTTTCTTTTTTTTTTTCACATTTTCAAAAGTCACACTATTTTGCAATATGAACCAAATAAAATAAAGAAATAAGAAAAAAAAAATAAACAATTTAAAGAAAAAATGGATCAAATATTGCAATACATATTTTGAAATATTGTTTAAACAATTTTCAATTTGTACTATCCAGGATATATGTAGAACATAAACAGTAAGTCATTAACGTCTATATAGGTTATTATTTATGTGTTCTGGAAACATAATATGTTGGAAATTTTAAGTCAAATTTGTGTTAAGTTTTGCCCTGTTCATTAATTTTTAATTTATTTACCAATATTTTTGTAAATCAAGGTACTACTGCCTCTATCCCAAATAATTGTCATTTTAGCAATTGAGATTGTGTCAAAATATTTATCATTATAGGATTTTTTTTTTTGTTTGAGGAAACCATGCAAACTATATTAATTGGCCAAGATCGGTCATTTTGTAGACCTCCTTAATTTGTGTAAAAAATACTAAAATGATAAATTATTTAGAACGGAGGGAGTAATATTTTGTATCGATAACAATGTTCGCCAATACACGTCCCAACCCACCATAAAACTTTTAGGCATATTTGGTTCCCCCTATTCGGACGAACTTCGGATATCAATATAGCCAAATTCTATTTGTTTTGGGATGTAAATCAAGTTTCCCAACTAATAAAATCATGTCCTATTATAATTACCTACACTTATGGTTACCTTATATTATCATTTAGAAATTTCTCAGAATTAAAAGGAAAAGGAAAGAAAGACAGAGAGAAGAATAAATAAAGGAAGACTGCCTAACGAGAAAAAAACAATCTTCAAAGAAAACTAATATTATTAATAATAAAAACACTAAATGTGTCAATATAATAAATAGAAAATAGTTGTCATCAATGTCTGGGTGGTGTAGTCGGTTATCACGCTAGTCTCACACACTAGAGGTCCCCGGTTCGAACCCGGGCTCAGACATTTCTTAACATTTAATTTTATATATTTCTTTGAATTTTTTTATTACAAATATTGTATCCTTAATTTTATACACCCTCCGTCTCATAAAAAGAGTCCTGTATCAAAACTATTTATTGTCCCATAAAAAGAGTCATGTTTGAAAAGTCTAAGTCGGTTATCCATAGAAATTACTTTGATGCCCTTATAAAATCATCGGTTATCCATAGAAATTACTTTGATGCCCTTATAAAATCATGTTAATACTTTGATTCTAATATGATATTGATGAATTTAACAATTCTTTAAGGGTAAATCTTACAATCACCCACTTGTAAAGGGTTGTACATTGACTAAGTTGACCAAAGATAAAAA
>JAUEKW010137861.1:0-11265 GCA_032274785.1 Ajuga reptans
GAAGCGAGCTCCAGCCAGTGCCTCAACAGCTTCCAGAACAGCCAATCGTTTCTGAAGAAACTAACAACACCACCATTTGTTGTATTATTAATGCATTCTTACATAGATGTTTCTTTTTTTTCTTTTATTTGCTTCACATAATTATTTCCGATATTATATTAAGTAGTTTTACATTTGGAGATTACTTATATTTATGGCTTTGGTATAGGGACATCTTCACAAAAAAAACGCGGTGTTACCACAGGCCTTTCAGTTCAAAAGAAAAGGCGTTGGAGTGAAAAGCTAGACATAGTAATTCATCCAAAACGAAATCGGATCGTTGGACCGAATGCCATGGATTTTTAGACTGAAGCATGTGTTATCATTAAGCAGCACTCACCCCTTCAACATGCTCACTGGAAGGACATTCCATTGGATAACAAAAGGAGGATGTGGCTTGGAATGAAGGTATCTTCTAGATTATCCCCATTATTATTCTTTATAAATCTAATTTAATTGTACCAATATTTTTCTTATTTTTATGTTTATTGACTATACTGCAGCAAAAATTTAATCTTGTCGAAGATGTTAAAGTTAAGGAGATTGTTTTTCAGCAATTGAATCGTCAATACAGGAGCTATCGACATAAGTTGCACAAGCATTACCTTAAGAATAAGGATTCTGATGAAGTTTTGGACAAACTTCCTGCTGGAGTGAGCCGAGAAGATTGGGAGATGCTGATCAAGCATTTTGAGGGTTCCGCTTTCAAGGTATTGAGATGATATTTTGGTAGGTAATATGATATTAGTTTTTTTTAGAAGATATACATGCACAAGAACTATTCTAGCTAAAATTAGTACTATGTTTCTCAGATGGTGATGATGTATTATCTATCATGATTCTCAGCTTGCTAAAAGACATATTTTGAAATTGATTGCACGCATGTTGCTTGCTTTGTTGCAATTTTGTACAACATTTTCTTTGATTTTCTGAGAATACAAACTTGTTATCCATATACAATGAAAAATGGCTTGATTTTTATGTTAATCTAAATGTTGTTGAATTCTGTTTCACCTATTTTATTGCAAAATTATACAATAAATTATTGAATAATTCTTCCCTTGATGTAAACATATTTTTTCTTTCATTGTCTTTATATGAATTAAAGACAACAGTAGAATCTCATTTGAATTTATTACCATGAAACATATAGAATGATGGTCTTGTTTTGCTTCAATATGTACGAAGCCAGTGACCGAAATAAGAGAAATAGGAAGGCGTTGAAGATGGCCCATGCATGTGGAACCAAATCAATCGCGCAATCTTGCTATGAAGATGTAAGTAAATGTAAATACATTTTCAGCTACAAAATTTATATTACTTATAATTCTTATTTATTTTAATTTCAGCGTGATCCTGAGACTGGGGAAGAGCCTTCTCGAACAACCGCATGGAGAAAAAATCGATACAGTAAAAAAAGGAACAAATGGGTTGATGATGCTTCACGAGATGCTTACGTGAGTTTATATTTCTTAGTTACAACTAAGTATGAATTTCCTTACCTAAAGAAAAATAAATATTAAGATAAAAATATGCAGGAGAAAATTCTTAAATTGCAAAGTGAACCAAGTCAAGATGGTGAAGATCCCATGAGTGAGGACGAAGCTTTTGAAAAAACACTAGGGGAAGAGAAGCCTAATCGTCTACGTGGCTGCGGGGATGGCTTGAAACCACCTTCTAAAAGAGGCGAAAGAATTAACCTTGAACTACAAAAAGAGAATGAAGATTTAAGGAAGAAAAATGAAGATATGGCCTCAAGGTTGGAGTCCCTAGAATCTCAACTCAGTAACCAAGTACAAAGCCAAGTGGAAGCTATTTTGAAAGTTCAACTTCCAACACTCCTTCAAAGTTTAAGCCAAACTAATCAGCCCCCATCTTCCGACGTGAGTACTTTTACATATTTCATATAAATATGTTTTGAGTTAAATGGTTTTTGAGTTGATTGCATTACTATTGATACAAGTAGTAAGCTTTATTTATTGTTATGACTTACGATCATAATGTCGTGGACAATGGGAAGTGTTGCTGCTCTTTCAAATTCATTACTTAATGTTTTGTCAATTGTATGGTTTTTATGGTGTAAACTTTCCTGAATATGTTTTTGCAGGTTTGAGTTGTACCAGATGCAAATGGTTATGAAGGAGCGGGTGGAATTTGCAATAGTTTTAGTACCCTTATGACGGAATGCTTGTCTTCTAGATAGTCTTTTTATTTACTTCACTTCAATTTGTTGGTGTTTTTTATTTTTAAGCTATTGTGAATTTCATTTGACTACTTTTGTGTTTTCAAGTTCAATTCTTGAATAGTTGAAAATGTTGCACCTTGAAAGATGATTTCATTTGTCTGTCAAAATACTTATTTTTATTTCTTCATGCTTTTCAGGAAAATTACTTATTCATATGTACATGTGCTTAAGGAACAAAAAAACATAAAATATAAGATGTCAGCCAATGTGAAACAATTTATTATAATTGGAACTGTAATTTGTAAGATATTATTTATACAATTTAAATATTATTTAATATATATAAATTTGGCAATGTATATTGACATAAAAGTTTGTAGATTAGTGACAAAATAAAATTTAGTTGTACTGATAATTTGTGACAACACATTATAAGTTTTAGTCACAAATATTTAATGTGATTAAAACAATCAACTTTAGTGATAATTATCGATTGTGGCTAAAGTACTTCTTTGTGACAATACCTGTTTTGTTACTAAAATATTGGATTTAGTAACAAAAGTTCGATGTGACTAAATGAAAACTAGTGACTAAGATCGTATGTCGCTAAAATATGCTATTTTATATGTCGCTAAAGATGTTACTTTAGTGTCAACAATTACATGTCACTAAATCATGTAGTTTTAGTGACAAATATTATATGTGACAAAAGTACATAGATTTAGTGACGACTTTTACATGTGGCTATATCATTGCATTGTAGTGACGAACAATGTATGTGACTAATACATTTGGAATTAGTGACAATATTTGTGTGTGACTAAACGTGTGTGTTATTGTGACGACTAGTAGGTGGTCATCACTAAAACCTTTAGTGTCACGAGCTATAGTCACAACTTAGTGACAACATATTTTTTTGTTACTAAGCTCTTTTTGTGACGACCTTTGTATATATAGTGACCAAAAATATCGCCACTAAAATATATTTTTCTTGTAGTGTTATAAGTCCACAAGAATAAGAGATGAAGATATAGGAGACCTAGAAGGAGATTATCACTCCCCAAATCTTATCAATATATGGTAGCCCATAGTCTTTTAACCTTAGAAGTCTTAGATTATACTACCTCCGTTTTTTTAGTTGTTCTTTTAGGTTTTATGGTTTTCTATAAAATAGATGTTCTTTTAGATTTTTGGCCATAATCTTACTATATAATAAAACAAGTCCATCTATAAGTAGTAACTTAAAGTTTTATCCTGCCCAAATGCACTTGTTGTTTTTAGTAATCTTCATTTTTCAGCAAGATGTAATTTAAGATCCACAAAATCTGTAATTAATTGGCAATCAATTGTTTGAGATGCTAATAATTGCAAATTATGAAATCAATTAAGAGGCAATTATGTAAATTTTTTAAAGATTATGGTCAAACTTTCCCAATCTTTTGACTATGTAATTATGTCCAATAAATTATTAAAATTGCAATCTTTCCCAAATTTAAGGTAAAACTTTCTCAATCTTTCCCAACAATGTAATCAATTTCAATTAACGCATCTTATATCAAACAATAATTGTAGTAACTCGGCAAGGCATACAACAGAAGCCCTCCGACCAAACGGCAACTGTCCAATTAAGAACGAGCTTATTACATAATTAGCGGCCTAATTCATTGCAATATGTTGTATTCCGTTCAAATATATTGTAAAATTGATGCAGTCTTTTCCAAATTTATATCCAAACACTCCAATTCCAATTGCCTTATACTGATCGATTTCGGTCATGCAATATTTTTCGAATTTATAAAATTTATAAATATTCACCGTGTAATTCCAGGCTCCAATCTTGCATATATTGTTTAAATTGCAAGCCTGTCTCTACATCTTATACCATGAAAAATTCATTGCAAATCTTATGAATTCCAAAATTTACTTATCATGTTTACAAAACTTAATTTTCACCATAAATTTACCATACTTACTTTACCTTTCCTAAATTGACGTATTAGGTAAATGCATATATAAATCATCAGTTGCATGGTGGATCAACTTCATCGATCGTCCCTCACAACAATGTTCGTTCATCCCGTAACAAATAGGAAACATCCCAATATATTAAATGGAGCCGGAAGGTGTGAACACAGGAGAAGAACCTGCAAAAGTCCAACTAAGCGTGTTCCAATCCAATGATGCATACGACTTATGTGTAGAACCCAATGCTTCAAGTTCAATATTATTTACCTAATTTTTTGTTTATTTGTTCTAACTTTGTTCGTAGGTGTTGTATAGAGGCAATTCTTAACAAATTTATGTACCAGTTTCCGTCCGGATTTTCGAAAGAGGTTTATATTCATATTATGCAGTTTCTCACATGGAGGGTCTCACATGGACCAATCATTTTTCTTTTTTGGCTTTCTGTCACCACCACCAAAATAAGCTTATAATTTATTTATTTTTTCATATGAACAATTGTTTCTCATTAAAATGCATCAATCATTAATCATATTATCACAATCGTAAATCAAATTCCAGACCCTCTATCATTAAATCCAATTATTAAATGTTATTATTTTCATTGAATTAGGGGTTTGTAAATATCGTATAATTACATGTATATAGCTGGAATAGAAAAAATCTCGATTTTGGGCTCCACGTCAACAATTGGAGCAACAATATAACCATATTTATATCATATATAATTGACTAGAAGGTCGTTAATTTTTACGTAATTAACACTTTACTATATTTTTATTTGATAATTTTTACAATATAACCATATATTTATATTGATTTTATTATATATTCATGGTACATTTATAAATCGTGCATCACACGATGGGAAAGTTCTAGTTCTCCCAATATTACCATTTTTATTATTAGAATAAAATATCTTATTATCTAATTTACCATATTTAGTCTATTCTCCTAACAGTAGTATAAAGGAAGAAATAGATAATTAAGAAAATTTTATTTGAGAGACCAAACTTAAATAAGGACTTATTTGTCCATTTTCTCTCCCCCTTAATTCTCTTATCCTATTCTAAAAGAACAACTAAAAAAAATAGAGGTAGTATTATATATAAATACACGTCTCCTCCATGTATTTCATACGCTGAATAAAGTAGAAAAACGCAGAGAAAAAGAATAAGTCTCAAAGTATTTCTTGGAGCGATTCGTCATATGACAAAGGAGATTCTGATGTAGTTAACTACAGAAGAACCCTTGCAGCGTTCAGATACTTCCACTGGAATGTGCCATTTCTTTACGACTTATGCTAAATAAATCTAATCTAACTAATACAAACAAGCAAGGTAATTCTATGTTGCAACATAAATTATCTGATTTTTGTGAATCTGATGCTTCTGATGAAGAGACATGACCCGCAATCGAGGAAATGCAGAAGATGTACAAGAAATTTTCGTTCGAATTCATTCGAGGAAGCAAGACCATCAAACAATTGAAGAGTCAATTCCAAGAGTCAAGGGTGATGATTGAGAAACTAGAAGCATAATTCAATGAAAAAGATCGAGTCATAACTAGTCTAAAAAGTGACCGTGAAAAGTGCCAGAAAACATGGATGATGTGGTTAACTGAACCTCATCTTTAAATCCAAATTAGGCTCCCGATTATGATTTAACAACAAACTAAGATAACTACATTAACTAAATACTAGTAACATATAACTAATTATGCAGATTTATGTTGCAGTTTTATTAGTAAATGACTTCAAAATACATGGTGGTCACTACAACAAAAAGAGTGTCTAGTGATGCTATTTTTCTTGCTTAAGGACGCTGAGTAGTGTCACATAAAAAGTACCGACGCTTGTAAAAGCGTCACAAATTATGTCACTAAATTTACCATCACGAAAATATTCATGACACAAAAAATTTGTCGGTAAATTTAAAATGGTGACACAAGTTAGTGTCATAATTAATAATAGTCCGTAATTATTTATGTGCAATTTTTATGACATGTTTTAGTTAATTGCGTCGTAAATAAGTGTCATGATATTTCTGACACATTAGTAGTTAGCCTCACCAAATTAATGATATTATTTTTGTCTATTGTGTCATTAATAAGCGTCTTAAATTTGTGACCCATTTACTCATTAGTGTCATGAATAAGCCTCATGAAATTACCAACAAATTTATTAATATTTAGGTTTTGCATGCTAAATATTTTGTTAGAAAACATAAAGATCAATGTAAAATGAATATAAAATGAACAAAATTCAATTAATTACACATATTGTATCATACAGATATCTGGTTACAACTTTGATAGTAAATTAAAATAACATATAGTTAAATTCATACTAAACTATCTATACAAAAGCATTAACTAAAAAGAAAAAAAAGAAAAAAAGGAGGAAAAATGCGTCGTCAGCATAGGGATCGAACTCTATAAGTGATAAATCGTGGTCCCTTCATTCCGTAAGTCAATCTCTAAGTTCCCTGTTTCAGTGCAACAAGAATAATTTTATAAGGTTTTTCTTCAAACAAACTATCAAGTAATTGATTGTTCCCAAAAATAATAAAAGAAAACAAGTTAGGCTTCATGAAACCATCAAACTTGTATATAAGTAATTCCTTGAGATTTAAGAATTATAAATTCATTAAAACTTAACGTTATTTAAAGAGATGGGTCGAGATCACACATACACTTTTTAAATAAGAAAATTTAACAAGCTTCTACAGAATTCTAACATATGATTTTATGAACACAATAAAAATATACATATAGTCTGTAAGTGTTCTTCCACTTATACTTAATTTTCAATATTAGTACTACAACTATACATCACAATAACTTACATAGATGATTTATCTTGATTATACTCTACAACAATCAAAAGAAATCAAAAGGAAACGTACAAACCTGTTAAACTTAAGTTGGAAATTTGATATACACGCGCGCGAGCTACAAGGAATTATAATTTTTTATTATTAATCTCGTAAAGAAGACATTTAAGCCACAAGCTATTGTAAATCACATAAAAGGGGATTAAAGAAGCGAGAATAAAGAATTCACCTCTTTTAAGACCTCGAAATAACTGATGAAACTGATAAGCGTAGCTTCCAAGTTTCTCTCCATGAGGCTCTTTTATCTACACTGATTTCAATGATTTTCAAGAGAATTTTTTTAATGAAAAATGGGAAAAAAATAAAAATCAAATAAACGTAACAAATGAATGATCTGGGTTATGAGGGATTCTCTTATACATGGACTAATGGACAAAAGGGCACAAATAATATTTTGGAGAGGTTAGACAGATGTGTGGCTTCAGGGAGTTGGACGTCACGATTTACCAGATACAGAGTGGAACACCTATTTCATAGGAATTCGGATCATTTTCCAATCTGGGTATCATGGCAAGGGAAGAGAAAGAAGAAATCAAAAGAAAGGTGACAAAAATACATCGTTATGAGACCATGTGGTTACAAGACGAGTCATGCCAAACTATCGTTGAGAATTCTTGGGGATCAGATGTTCATTTCCTAAATACCTTGGGATTGTGCGAGAAACTCTCTATTTGTGAGGTAAGTTTGTAACATTGGGAACGGACTCACTTTGGCAGCATCAAAGTCTTGATTAGTGAGTGTGAGACGAAATTATCTCGTTTGTAGAAGTTATCTCCCATAACAGAGAACCTAGAGGCCATGGCGGATGTGGAGGGTCAACTATCCTCATTACAAATGAAGCAAGAAAATATGTGGCACCAACGGGCAAGAGTAAAATAGTTACGAAATGGAGATAAAAATACGTCGTTCTTCCATAAAGTTGCGAGTGGGCGGAAAAGAAGAAATGAAATTGAGCGAATACAAGATAATAGAGGTGGTTGGGGGGAGGAGGACGAGAATATTTCTAGGGTGTTTATGGAGTACTTTTCAAAGTTGTTTACGGCTGGGACAAATCTCAATATGGATTGAGCGGTTGATGTAGTGGAGCCAAAGATTACTCCGGGTATGCAGGTTTTGGTTTCGAAACCCTTTTTTTCTGATGAGGTAGTGGCAGCTCTGGCGCAAATGCATGCGACAAAAGCGCTTGGCCCTGAGGATATGTCTGTTGTATTCTTTCAAAAGTTTTTGCCTAAATTAAAATCAGATATACTCCCTGTTATTCTTGATGTTCTTAATGGGTCATCTAGTTCGGAAGCCCTTAATTACACTCATATTCTTCTTATACCCAAGAAAAAACACCCTGAGCTTGTTATTGATTATCGCCATATTAGCCTATGCAATGTGGTTTTTAAGATCATTACTAAAACTATTGCAAATAGGCTCAAATTGTGTCTACCTGGGACAAATCTTAATATGGATTGAGCGGTTGATGCAGTGGAGCCAAAGATTACTCCGGATATGCAGGTTTTGGTTTCGAAACCCTTTTTTCTGATGAGGTAGTGGCAGCTCTGGCGCAAATGCATCCGACAAAAGTGCTTGGCCCTGAGGATATGTCTGCTGTATTCTTTCAAAAGTTTTAGCCTAAATTAAAATCGGATATACTCCCTATTATTCTTGATGTTAGTAATCGGTCATCTAGTTCGGAAGCCTTTAATTACACTCATATTCTTCTTATACCCAAGAAAAAACACCCTGAGCTTGTTACTGATTAACGCCATATTAGCCTATGCAATGTGGTTTTTAAGATCATTACTAAAACTATTGCAAATAGGCTCAAATTGTGTCTACCTGATCTCATTTCTTGTAATCAATCTACTTTTGTTCCGGGTCGCCTTATTAGGGATAATACCTTGGCAGCGTTTGAGCTTTTCCACCATATGAACTATTTAGCTGCTAAAAAGAAGTGGGCTTTTGCTTTTAAATTAGATATGAGCAAGGCTTATGATAGAGTAGAGTGGCTATTTTTGGAACGAGCGATGCACATAGTTTGTAAACCTTATTATGATATGTGTCTCATCTGTTTCATTTTCAGTGTTGATTAATGGCCAGGTGGGTGAAAGATTTAATCCGACGAGGGGGCTAAGGCAAGGCGATCCGCCATCTCCATATTTATTCCTTTTTTGTGCAGAGGCATTTTCTGCTCTTATTCATAAAGCAGAGGGATTGGGCTAACTACATGGTGTGAAGATATGTCGGAGAGCGCCACCAGTATCCCACATATTTTTTTGATGATGATAGCATCATCTTTGGTAGAGCAACAAATAGTGAAATTGATGTAGTGGGAGATATAATTCGTTCTTATGAAGGGGCGTCGGGATAGCTGATTTCGTTTGAAAAATCTGAAATAATGTTTAGCAAAGGAGTTGAGATAGAAAGGAGGAAGGAATTAGCTCGGAGGTTGGGGGTACGTGTTGTGAATCAGCATTCTATGTACCTTGATCTACCTGCTACGGTGGGTCTCTCTAAAAAGGTATTGTTTAGTTCGATCATCTCAAGGGTGGATACGAAGTTGAAGGGGTGGAAGAGTCAATTGTTGTCTAATGCAGGCCGGATGACATTAATCCATAGAGTTGCACAAGTCATTCCTACCTATGTTATGAGTTTTTTCACGCTTCCTCAGGATACCCTTCGCTCCATTAACTCCATCGCAACTAGTTTTTGGTGGGGGCAGAATTCGGATGAGCGACATATTCATTGGGGGTCATGGGAGAAATTGTGTCGGCCGAAGAGTGAAGGGGGCCACGGGTTTTGGGACATGCGGTGTTTTAATCTTGCCATGCTCGCTAAGCAAAGGTGGAGATTGTTAAATGACAAGAGCTCTCTTCTATCCAAATTGTTGAAAGCTAGCTACTATCCTAACATTTCCTTTCTTATTGCTAATGTTGACTATAATCCCAGCTATACGTGGAGAAGCATTTTAGTGGGGTGAGGAACGTTGATTAAGGGCTTAATTTGGAGAGTTAGTAGGAGCTCGAGGGTGAATATTTGGTCTGAACCATGGTTGCCCGGAAATCCGAATTTTAAAATATGCTCGATCTGGCCGGAAGGATGTCATATTCAAGAGGTACGGGATTTAGTACAAAGTGATGGCCATGATTGGGATGTCCAATTGATCCGGCCTCTAGTTGGACATGAGGATGCACAACAGATTATGGCTATCCCTATTTATCGCTGCAGTGGGCCTGATAAATTAATTTGGAATTTCTCCAAAAATGGAGTTTATTCTGTAAGGACTGGTTACCACCTGGAATTAAATGAACAAATGTGTGATGCAGCAAGTTCTTCTTCATCAATGGAAACATCCAAGTTGTGGAAGTGGGTATGGAGTTTATCTATTCCACCTAAGGTCAGGGTCTTTCTATGGAGGGTTGGAAATAATTGGATTCCGACATCAGCAAATTTGATACGTAGAGGTGTGGACCTGGATCCCGTCTGTAAACGATGTGGATTAGCTTTGGAAACAAGTGAGCATATTTTGCGTGATTGTGGTTGGTTAGACGTATTTTGGCAGACGACTCCCATACGACTCTCTGAGGACTTGTTATCAGCGGAAGGCTCAATTGCGGTTTGCTTGAGCGTGTTATGTTGATCAAAGATGAGGAGCTCCATTACAGGTTTGTTTTATCGTTGTGGATGCTATGGAAGGCGCGCAACTTCTTTACTTTGAGCAGAGGGAGGATGGGTAGCAAGGGAGCATGGAGGATCTGCGTCTTGGATGCCTCTATCTGCTGGTGTTGTTAAAATAAATAGTGATGCTTCGTTGGTTGAAGGAGGGGATACGGGTCTGGGTATGGTGATTACAGATGAGAGAGGGCTGGTTGTGGCGTCGGTAATTATTCGGCGGCCAGGAGTATTGGGAATAGTGGAGGCAGAAGCATTGGGTGGCTGGGAAGGACTTAATCTTGCGAAAGAGTTGGGCATAAGAAATATCATCTTGGAGTTGGATAATTCAATTCTCATCAGCAGATTAACGAAGCAGCATGTTGATTTCACTTATTTTGGTTTTATTGTTTCTGAGATTCTATCTCTTGGTAGTTCTTTTGACTCTATTTTGTTTTCTTTGGTTAAGCGTGATAGAGTATACATTAAAGCAAACTTTTAGTGCGCTTTATGGATGTATATTTAATTTCCTTATTATCTGAAATA
>JAUEKW010137891.1:0-11259 GCA_032274785.1 Ajuga reptans
CAATCATTTTTCATTTTGGTGGCTTTGCAGATCAGGCTGGAAAAGGCTGGGCTCGGCCAAGGATAGCAGCAACCGGTGGTTAACGGTATATTCTTGACTGAGATTGAAGATAATATACTTGATAATTTTCATTAAATTTCTCAATATTGTTCAGATCAACGTTATGGTTATCAGCCAATAGTATTAGAAGGTTGGTGTAAATTTTTGTCCATTAGTCTTCTGTTTACAAATGCCCAAATTCTTTAGAAATTCCTCCCTTAATTACTGGAAGTTGGATTGATGATTTTTTAATATCTATTTTTGTTTGAATTTCAGGTTCTTACATGTCATTTTGTTTGCTTTGATGTGATAAATGATCATTGGGGTACTCCTAGAGTCCTGCAAGAATCTCCACTATGGAACAGGGTGAACGATCAACCAGCGTAAGTTAATTTCTTCATTTTATGACAACGGTTTGCTGCAAAAAAACTTTTCCTTTTTAATATATATTTACTTTCAGATTAAACTAATATATTCATTATTTGATATTTGCGAATTCAGAGGTTCTTTAGTGCTACACTTTATCATTTCTTTTTCGTATGATATTCTTTTTGAGGTGAAGATAGTAGCAAAAGTAGGGCGCTGGCCTGTATTTTGAGGCAGGAAGTTTAGCTACACATTAGAAGTCGGTGCATTTGGCCATAAATAAGTATGGCAGGCCTTCCAAGAAATTTGCGGATAGTTATAAGAAAGTTGGATGTCAAGATGTACTTATTATTCCAAGGAGCTTGGTACTCTACTTCTCTGTTACGAATTGTCAAGAACTTTATTAAAACTTACAAACTTCATAATTTTAATTTATTTTATCTTTCAAATATTGCTCAAACCGCGCATCGCACGGGTACTATACTAGTTGATCATAAAAAAAGTTAAATAAAAAAAATAGAGGATAACATTGTCATACCATTAACTTTCAGTCAAACTCTATTTTGCAACTTGATTGGCAACTTGCAAAAGCACATTCAATTCAAGCCAAATGACCTCTCAAAAAAAAAAAAAATTCAAGCCAAATGGGCCCCCTCAATTTCATCTTTCTCTCTCTCAAAGCAAATGGTTGACAAGAACGAAGTAGATGGAAAATGCTAGATCATACTCATGGTCGAGTAGCAACATATTTAACTATTATTATATAATAATTAAAAATGTATTAGGCACCCTTTTTTTTTTTTTTTTTAACTAGAAAAAAGGCACGACGCGGTCCTTGTGTTTTACTTTCCATTTTTAATTTTTGCATTTTTGAAATATTTACATTAGAGAAAGTATGCTTCTTCTTATTGTACAATAAATTCATGTTTTGTATCACAAGTTTATATTTTATCAGGCAAAATCTCCTATACACCAGGTGCACGGTAATTCATAAAAATGTATTAATACCTTTACACATAACGAGTAATATATTTCAGCATAAACAGTGATACATTTTCAGTATTATATTTTTTTTCAGAACAAATAATACCTTTAAGAATAAACACTAATATTTTTTCATGAAAAATTGTATATGACTAGATCCGTGCAACTAGTGTACAAGAGACCTACTCATTTTACGATTAGAAAATGTCTATAATCTTATGTTTAAAGTTAGAAAATCAATCAATCTCCTGCACATTTTTATAAGAATCATAAAGCTTTAATTGGAATACTCATTTTTCCTTTCAACAATACCGATATATAAGTTCCATTGTACATGAATATACATTTTTTAACTTTGCATGAAATAATTATAACTTATCCTATCTCAATATTAAAGAACTTCAAATAAATTATTGTAGAAAATTTGCAATTAAAATAATATCTTAGTTAAAATGTCACTCTGAGCAAAATTCAAAACATAATATTTACAATAAGATCTACAACTTTTCCACTAAATAAAATAAGTATAAATATCATAAGTCACTCGAGCAAAAAATTAACACCATAAAATTGTCTTAGCACGAATATGCTAATTATTTCAGATTGTTTAACATCAACCTTTTTATCATGTTCTCTCTATTTAAGAAAAACCAAAGAAAAACTATTATCTTGAAAATTATTTTGAAATATCATAATTCCTTATTTATACGAATTTATTTATTTCTATTTTTTCTTCTTCTTGATCTTCTTTGTTATCAAAGTTTTTTTTTTTGTTTTTTTTTGTGGTGGTTTGCTCAAGAACTGTTTGTGTGCTTCCTCATCATCGCTAACAATTAAATGTTGTCGTCTATTTTTCTCTTTGTGATTCGTTATTTCTTCCCTTCTGTCCTTGTAGTTTCTTACTCCTCTAGTTTTTTTATCCGTCTTTTCTTCTCTTCCACTTTTGTTGTTTTGTCCTCTTGTTCTGCTGTAGTTTGTATTTTTTCTCCTCCTCTACTTTTTCTCTATAGTTTCTACCACCTCATCGTTGCTTTCAATCTGAACACAATCTTGTATTTTTCTCTTTGTGTTTCGTTATTTCTTCTTGTCTTTCGTTCTTGTAGTTTGTTACTCTTATTTTTTCTTTGATATTCGCCTATTCTTATTCTTTTTCACTTTTGTAGTTTTATCCTCCAGTATTTCTGTGGATTATGTCATTTCGATTTGCCTCTGTTATTGCATTTAATTTTTCTTTGACAATTTTAGTATTTTGTTTGTGTACAATCAAGAACCTAACATCACTTGATGCTTGTAATATTCGTCTCTCTGTAGTATTTGGATGTGTTTTGTTCATGTATTTGATTTCTATTAGTATGATTGTATTTTTAATATCCGGATTTATTAGTGTTGCTTATTGCAAAGTAATTTGTTACATTTTCATGGATTTAATTTAGTTATTGTTGAGTATCCAATATATCCTGTTGTTGTCTCATCAAATATGGTTATTGTTGAGATGTAGCTTTTTTGATGAACACTTAGTTTTGTTATGTACATGTAATACATTAAATATCATTTAATGTTAGTGTATACGACATTATCAAAATATTATGAAGAATATATTGTAGATATATTTACCTTGGTATCTTTCTGCTAGCTAGCTCATCATAGCAGTTCTTGCACATCTCAGTATTCTCACTTTTGCACACCGATCCAGTACAAATTGGTAAAATCCCTTCAACCATTCCGGTGAAATAATAATATGTATCCTATGAGTAGAACCACTGTCAACTCCATTGATTTCTTAATTTAATTGAATGAATTTGAGTAACAAAGTTCTTAATATATCTTTTTAACCAACATAAAATACACATTTACCTATATTTTGAAAAATAAAATAAAAATTATTATACTTAGTCTATCACATAGTTTTTTATATATTTACTTGTCACATCTTTACTTTCCTTTCATGAAATCTTCAAGTATTTTTTCCTTCATCATTCTTATCATGTGTGTCATTGAGAGTTTGCATATATCTAACGAATCCTGAATGGCACATAACCTACACAGAATGTTATGTATTAACTATTATTATACATTTAAAAAAATTACTCATATTATTTTTATTTTTAAATTACTTACGTCTTACTATTGTTGCATATCTTGAAGCTCATTAGACGGTGGATTAATTTGTAGAGTTAAAGCTGATGATGTCTGCAATTGAAGCTCGTCTAACATGAAAATATATTTCGATTAAATTGCATTGTACATTTACATATTTTGATTTTTGTGATATTTTTTGTCTGCCTCTGAATTCATTGAAATTAAAATTAATTAAAATAAAAATCCATACAAGAATACAACAGATAGATACTTATAAAGTTAATGTATGATTTAATATAATAATGTTACGTTTATTCATGGAGTTAACCTTAACATAATTTATTTTTTACCTAAAATTTGAATATCAAAATAAGTCTATTTTAATCTTTATTATCTTGTAAAAAATCTAAACATAATATAAGTATTTTTTGGTAGATATATGATTTAATAAATATAAAATTAATATCATGAATCTTTAAAGAAATAATGGTAAGATAAAACCTATGTCCATTTTATCAAACTACAAAATATTATTTATTGGAGAATAGAAGAACTTACCCTGCACCACAGGAATAGAAAACAAACGGCAATGATATATAAAAATCTATAAGTTATTTCTTATTTTTCATTTACTCTATTTTCTTTATAAAAAAAAAATATATCTTCCTCCAACAAAGAGTCCAATCAAAAGTTAAACTTAAATGAAACAATATATATTCGAATAATTATTGTATAAATTTTTATAATTGATTTGTTTTAATACTTGCGAGCAAGAACCTTAAGTAGAGTTGAGAAATATTTTGATACCTCGACCGACTGGACATTGATATCAGTATGCTACAGATATACAATACTAAAATCACTAATGATATAATTTTATCATCTAATTGATCCATTACCCACTTTTTCTTGATTTTTGTACTTGCACCTTCTAATTTTATCTAATCTTGTGGGCCAGTGGGTCATTCTTTATATTCATATGTTGCTACCCTCGTTTTTTGTTCATGTCTATATTTAATGATCCAGCATTCTTATTATCATACATCATATAAGACACACAAAGTTAGCTGAAATTTAAGGTTGTTTTGTCTTGTGGTAATAATCTTTATGATAGTTACGGGTTGGTTTAGTCCTAGGGTTTCTCTCGAAGCCGTTTAGCATCTGCCGTCTAGGGGTTTCCCCTAGCTTCAGTTTTCTAATCTTCTCTCTTTCTTTCCTCCCCTTCTTCCTTGGTTTTGTTTCGTTTGGTGTTCTTTTGCAGGTCTCGGCGCTGGAGGATCTTAGGCGGCTCGGGTGCCCTCGTTCTGCTTCGGCCTCGGGGGTTTTTACGTGCCGGCATCCTTACCTCTTCCTTCCGTCCCACCAATCTGTCCCTATCCTTCCCCATGGATGAATCTCTTGAAAAACTATATGAGCGCCTCTCCCTCGCTGAATCGGAAACCCAAAAAATTGAAATTGCTCCCGATCTCCCCCTCGCCATTGAAGGGCCCTTGAATCTGGTTGGTAAAGTGTTTGCACCGAGGGCGATCACCGCTAAGCAGATTGCTGACATGTTTCGTCCCATCTGGACTTTGAAGGAATCGCTAGTCGTGAAATCAATTGGAGGTGAAAATACATTCCTGTTCACGTTTGGCAATCAAGACGATCTCACCCGGGTTTTGAATGGCGCAACCTGGTTATACGAGAGATACCTGATGATTTTGCAGAAAGTTGAAGCCTCTTCTATCGCAGCCCGCTTGGATTTCCGACATTCGCCGTTCTGGGTACAAGCTTATGGCCTCCCTCTAGGCCTAATGAGGTTTACGGTCGCTCGTGCTATCGGAAATCAAATTGGTTCATTTCTCGATGCAGATTATGATAAAGATGGGCTTCTAATAAGCAAATTTCTACGGTTCAGAGTCATGCTTGATATCACTTTGCCTCTGAAACGGCTTGTTACGATTGCTCACAATGGATCCGACTTCCGTTGCCACTTAAAATATGAGCGGCTGCCAAACTTTTGTTTCTTCTGCGGATTATTGGGGCATGTTGACAAAGATTGTCCCAAAAAACTCCTTCGCACGCCATCCTCTCCGGCTGCGTTCCCATATGGCGCTTGGCTTCGGGCCCCGGCGCACTCCAGTCCTTTCTCTAACTCCCGCACTCCCCCCTCGCAACATCATACACCGTCCCCCAAGCCATCTCCAAATTCTACTCCCCAAAATCACACCCAGAAGCCAAATCTCCTCCTCAGCCTTCACCATCTGATGTCATCTCGAAAGCTTCTCCAAACCTTCCTATTCCTATAATTCCCTCCCAGCTCCATACTTCGGATCCAAACTCAACACCTATCCTCCTCAAAAATTCCCAAACTCAGACTGCACTCATACAACTACCCCCTAATGTCCTTATTATCAGCCCCACGCACTCAGCCCCTTTGGATGCTCCCTTCGATCCAAATATTATTCCCCCGGAGGCTCCCCCGGAAAAAATACATGTATCCTCTCTTCCTGCCGGGACTACCAGCCCCCTACATCCGCCCACTGCCTTAATTGTCCATCCCAATTTTAACCACTCGCAAAGTTCTCAGACTCCTCCATCAACCGCACCCAACCCGTTCCTGGTCCAAATCCCAATCTCACTGGATTCGCCAGCCCGCAAGCTTGCGCGAAAATTCAAGAAAACCCGGAATAGACCCATCCCTGCTCCGTCTGTCTCCCCCATGATTTTTCCCCCACAAAAAGAAAGCTTATTGACGAAAACCCCCCGGAAGCCCAACTGTATATCTCTACCCCCAAGAGAATGAAATTTCCAGAGACCCCTTCCATGGAACCCCTGATTCCGGTGGATACCCTCAGGCAACTCCTTCAATCGGCGGAGACTGGCATGGCAGCCCAGTCCTGCCGGGACCAATGATTCTCCTAAGCTGGAACTGTAGGGGGCTTGGCAACCCCCATACGGTTCATGAAATAAGCGACATGGTTCGCAGGAAGTCGCCGGGAGTCATTTTTCTTTCCGAGACAAAGTGTGACTCTTTTGCTATTGATCGTCTCAAAAATAAGCTGCGATATTTCGGAATTTCTGTCCCTGCTAGAGGCCTTTCGGGGGGTCTTGCATTACTCTGGCGAAAAGATGTCTCTGTGACGCTCTCGCCCATGTCCGCGAGGTATATTGATGCTGTTGTTTCCCTTAATAATTCTCCTTGTCGCATTACCGGTTACTACGGGGAACCCGACACGTCCAAACGTCGGGTTGCTTGGCAAAATTTTCAGAATTTGCTTCAGGATTCTCCTATCCCCTGGTTGTGCTTTGGTGATTTTAATGAGGTTCTTCTTAGATCAGAATTTCAGGGCATTTGTCCTCGGGCCCCCTGGCAATTGCAAGCATTCAGAGAAGCCATTGCATATTGTGACTTATCAGACTTGGGATACTATGGCAATAAATTTACTTGGTCACGCACATCTATGCATCCCTTCACCCAAAGGGGCCGTCTTGACAGAGCTCTTGCCAACTCGCTTTGGCGAGAATCCTTCCCCTCCACAAAAGTCATCCACACTCCGTCGTCCTTCTCCGATCATTCCATGCTCCTCATCCATACCTCTCCCAGCCATCCGATCGCCCGCCACTCTCCATCCGATCGCCCGCCATTCCGTTTCGAAGCACTTTGGGTAAAATCCGCTGACTGCGAGAAAATAATTTGAGAAACCTGGGATGCTTGCCTCGACCCATTGCCAGATAAACTCAGTCATTGTGCTTTCGGTCTCCTTAATTGGGGTGGGCCGCTTAAAAACTCGCTGAAAAAAGATATTGATACCACCAAGAAGGCACTTGACCGCCTGCGTACTGACCTTATTACGCCTGAGGTGAAACAGAAAATTCATGACCTCCAAATCACCATCGAGACTCTTCTGGACAAAGAGCACCTCTTATGGAAGCAACGGGCCAAACAACACTGGCTCAAAGAAGGGGACCGCAATACTTCATTTTTTCACGCCCATGCAAACCAACGGAAGGAGATAAATTCTATTGATTACCTTCTCAACGAATCAGGCCAGAAAATTAGCGACAAGCAGCAGGTTGAATCTCTTATTCTCGATTACTTCACGGGCATCTTCACATCCTCCAATCCCTCATCCTCTGATATCCTTGAAGTCCTTCGACGCGTAAGACCCCGGGTTGGACACGACATGGGCCAAAAGCTCCTTAAGCCATTCTCTGGTGACGAGGTCGTGAAAGCGCTAAAGGAAATGCATCCCCTCAAATCTCCCGGCCCCGATGGTATGAGCCCTATCTTCTATAAAAAAATTTGGCATATTGTTGGCAAAGATGTGACCTTATTTGTTCTCAATTTCCTGAACTGCTGCACGCATATATCTTCCATAAATAATACTTTCATTGTGCTTATTCCGAAAATTAAAAAACCTGAGTCTGTGGCTCATTTTCGCCCAATTAGCCTCTGTAATGTGGTTTACAAACTCGCTTCAAAAGTGTTGGCCAATCGCCTTAGGTCTTGCCTGCCGTCTGTTATCTCTGAGTCCCAATCAGCTTTTATTCCGGGTAGACTAATTACGGATAATATTCTTTTAGCATATGAGACCCATCATTTTATGAGGAAAAAAATTTCTGGGAGGCTTGGTCTTATGTCTGTTAAGCTTGATATGAGTAAGGCCTTTGATAGAGTCGAATGGCATTTTGTCGATCTTGTTCTCAAAGCCCTCGGTTTCCCCCATGATTTCTACGAACTTATTCATTCTTGCATTTCATCAGTGAAGTTCAGTTTTATGTTAAATGGATATTCCTTTGGCTCGCTCACACCTCAGCGTGGCATTAGGCAAGGAGACCCTTTATCTCCTTACCTATTTATCATTTGCGCAGAGGTGCTCTCTTGTATTTTACAGGATTTACATATCTGCCACAGAATTCATGGAATCAGGATCTCTCGTTCTGCCCCGGTGCTATCCCATCTATTCTTTGCAGATGATACTCTGCTATTCGGTCACGCCACAGAGGAGGAAGCCCGCAATCTGAAATTTGCTATTAATCTCTATGAAAGCGTCTCTGGGCAACGCATTAATTTCGAGAAGTCAGGGATCCTTTTTAGTGCCAACACTGATGATCTCACTGCAGCCTCAATTTGCAATATACTTGGCATGCCAAAAGTTGACTCTCATGGTAAATATTTGGGCTTGCCTTCCGTAATTGGGCGAAATAAGCAGGAAGTCTTCAATAGTATCAAGGATCGTATTTGGAAGAAAATTTCAGGATCGAAGGAGACAAATCTTAGTTCGGCGGGCAAGGAAATCTTGATTAAATCGATTATTCAGGCGATCCCTACTTTTACTATGACCTGTTTCCTCCTCCCAGATTACGTCCTTGGCGAGATCTCAGCTGCCATGGCAGCATACTGGTGGGGAGACAAGAACGATGCAAGGAAAATGCGATGGCTCTCCTGGGAAAGACTCTCGCGTAGCAAATCAGACGGAGGTTTGGGATTCAGGGACCTCAAAGCTTTCAATTACGCTATGCTTGGTAAGGAAGCTTGGAGACTCCTTACGAACCCCTCGTCTCTTCTCGCTCGGGTGCTTAAGGCTATTTACCACCCTAATTCGTCATTTTTGGAGGCTTCACTAGGCTCCCGTCCTTCATTTTCTTGGCGAAGTATCCTTGAGGGAAGAAATGTTGTTTCGAGGGGTTGTAGGCAGCTCATCTGTTCAGGATCTTCAACGAGAATTTGGCATGATAGATGGGTTCCGGCTGGGCCAGATTTTCGTGTTTCAACTGCTTGCTCAATCCTCTCCCCGGATGCTACTGTTAGCGAACTCATTGACCCCTTGAGCCATGCTTGGAATTCGAACCTCATCTTTTCGCTCTTCTCGCCTATTGAAGCTCGTTCTATTCTAGAGCTCCCGCTCTGCAATTTGTCTTCGTCTGACAGATGGATTTGGCATCCAGCTGCAAATGGAAAATTCACTGTTAAGGCCGCTTTCTCCTTCATTCGTCAGTCTCCGGAATTCACGCTATCGCACACGCATCCGTCGGGCAGCAGCTCTCCCAACCCTGTTTGGAAATCTTTATGGCGTCTTGCTGTCCCAGGCCGAATTCATCACTTTCTCTTTAAGTGCTGCTCGGGTTCTCTTCCCACAGCTGAGGCTCTTACCCGACGGCATATTGACTGTGTCGATGCATGCCCGTTTTGCGAAGCAATGGACCACTCTTCAGCCCATCTGTTCTTCCTCTGCCCAATCTCTCGTGCCGTCTGGACGTCGGCTGGGCTTTGGGATTTTATCTCCAGCCGGCAGCAGCCCTTATTTGAGCTCTGGATTCAGGATCTTATTCTATCAGCAGATTCGGGTGTTATTGAATACTTCGCAGTTATCGCTAATCTCTTGTGGTTTTACCGAAACTCTAAGCTCTTCGCGAATGTTCACTTTGATCCCTCTTTTATTGCGGGGCTGGCGGCCAAAAGCCTTCGTGATTTTCACAATGCTCAAGGAAAGGCGGAGAGGGACTGCCTGGACTCGCACTTTGGAAAGCTTTCTGCCCGCCCACCTCCCACTGCTACTCGCATCTATTTCGACGGAGGTGTCTCTATTGCGAAAAATTTGGCATGCACCGGTATCTACATGGAGTCTGCTGTTGGTGTCTTCGTTCAAGCATCTTTCAGGAAGTTTTATGGCTCGCCTAATCCGGAGCTTGCAGAGATGCTTGCTCTTCGGGAGGCTTTGACTCTTGCCGTCTCTCTTGGAGTTAATGACCTTTGCATCCTTGGTGACTCTGCGACAGCCATCCTTGCTGCCCTTGGCGACGCCGACTGCGACGCTCTTTGTATCCCAGTTCTTCTGGACATCCGCTCTCTTCTTGTTTCTTTGCGCTCAAATGTGCTTTTTTGGATTCCTCGGGAGGAAAATTTTGTGGCTCATAGCATTGTGCAGTATGCAAAATCTAGTGCTTCTTGTAGTTGCTCGTGGTTTTCACCACCTTCTTTCCTTTGTCAATCAGTGCTGGCTGATTCCAGCTCGTCTTAATGAAAATTTATTTTTCGTCTTCAAAAAAAAAAAAATCTTTATGATCATAAAATAAATTGTAAAGGCCTAATTACCATAAATAACGGATATATAGACCTTATATAACTAGGCAAAAATATGAAGGAAAATTAGCAAATTACATCATTAACCTAAACTAATTAATTTGAAAGCGGTAAAATAAGCCAAATAAAATAGGTTAAACTTATGATTTTTGGACTTCTTGTAATAATATGTATGAGAAAACAATGCTTAAAACCCTAATTACCATAAATAGGCGGAGACTATTTGCAGCCCACAAAATTTCTCAACGCAGCCCACTAATTTAATAAGTTAAAATTCTATTTGTAAAAGACTACAACGCCCTTAATGAAAAATTAATATAATCAATTAAAAATAATATATATATATATATATGAATTTAAAAAAATAAGATATATAAAAAAATATAATTTTCTTTCTTCTACATCTTCTTCAATTTTCCAGAATTTCATAAACCCTAGGTTCTTCAAGGTTCATCAATGGAGGACACAAATAACAATTATAGTTTGAGAATATTATTTTCCGCCATTTATTTCATTTCCCTGGAATTATGTCTGTAGTTGTTGACTCTTGTTCTATGACAGAACAGTTCGTCCTGTATCAAACTCAATAATCTTGGATGATGTCGAATAGCAGGGCCACCCAATTCTATTGCTGAGTTAATCAAACCCAATGCAAAAAGAGGTACATCTTCATCAAATGTAATAGAATTTGCCCTGAGACCCATCCCTGTATGCTCAACAACATT
>JAUEKW010137910.1:0-19927 GCA_032274785.1 Ajuga reptans
CAATCGGAAAAAATAAATAGTTTAGGTTGCAAAGTGATAAAACGCGCATAGTTCAGGTTGCAAAATGTAATTAACCCTAAATATTATAATAGTAAATTTTAACAAATAATTAGGTTCATGACGTGCAGCTAACTATATGTACAGGTTGGGGATCGTGCCTTAATCCCCCACCCGCAAAGAGTGTTTCTCTTAAAAAAAAAAAAAAAAACTAGTATATTTAACATATAAAGGCAATTTAATCCTTTCATAAAGAGTGGTTCTTTTCAAAAAAACCAAAAAAAAAACCAAAAAAAAAAAAAACCAAAAAAAAAAACCAAAAAAAAAAAAAACTAGTCGGTTTATATAAAGGAGGACGCTAATTTTTTTGAAGAGAAAAAGCCTTTCGAATCTTCTACAATCTGTAGTACAATATTTTCTACAACATATGTATAATTACATGACATATAATTATTGCTTATGTAATAGTGATGTTATTTTATACACGTGTCATTTAATTATACATACATGTTGTAGAAAATGTTACATCGTAGATTGTAGAAGATCAGAATCGAGAGAAAAGAGGTGGGGTGGGGGGAGGGGGTGGGGGGTTGTATTATTAGCCGGTCAATAGGGATAACTACAAACGGTACCCATGAAGTTTAGCATAACTACCCAACAACCCATTTATTTCCTTATACAATGCACCAATTGAAGGGTGTGCTTGCTTGGGCACTGTTTACTATGAGAGATAAGGGTAAATAGAGGGTAATTATCCAAACATTTTCAGTGTTTACTTTGCTAGAGAGCTTTACCCGAGTTATCAACCCAACCCAGGCAAACTCCTCCAAAACCTAGATAACCATCAGATAACTATCCACCTGTCCCCCTAAAAGTTAATTATACATTGTCCTGAATAAGAAATATAAAAACTTTGATTTGTCCATTGAGTTAATTGATCCAATGCTTCTTTGGACAAATTTTAGTTCAGGGTATACAAATAAAGTGTCATTATTTCAATATCTAAGCTTCGCAAAGTAAACATTATATACGAATAAGAAATATCCATATCTACGAGTTTTATCACAAAGTAAACACTGGAAAATAAATTTAAAATTATCACCGTCCACCTTCTCATTTATCTCGTTGATTTGGATAGTGCAACTATCCAACTCCTTCAAAGTAATTACTGCCTTAAGGTGGTACATGCAAGAAAATAAGCCTCAAATGAAGTTTTTTTGTGATTCTCCCATATTTTAAACTTCTTTCAGAAACTTATGCACTGTATATCCAAACAATCTTGCAGTAATACTTTCTGCAGGACATGGCACAAGAGAGAGAATCCAAAGAAGAATACTATAAAGAAAAGAAAGAAGAGTTACTTCCAACACATGCACATTGTAGAGAGACTTAAAAACTGGATATTTTCGAAACTTACAAATGCCGTAGGGACTACAATGCCAGGGTACTGTAAAACTCAATAAGAAGAGTTGCAAGCCACTGCAGTTGCCATCTCCTTGAGAAAAGTAACCACGTCATCAGAGGAGTTAAGCAGATACCGAGCATTTGTGCGCGTTCGACCAACCGCACAAGAGAAGTAATTCTCCTTTTTCAGATCGAGCACATTCCAAGTAGTATTTTCTGTCCGCTTGCTGCCGCCAGAGCTAGAGGCGCCGCCAGCCATTTTCTTGGACCCGTGCAGGTGGTGACTCCTTCCCTGAGACTTGGAGCTACTGCTGCTTCTACCAGAGAGAAGCTTTGTGGCTGCTGGCCTTTTTTCATTGGCATGCATGATTGCATCCGTTGTTTTGGTTCTTGGTAAACCCATTGCATGAGGGGGAAGCTCCGGCTCAAAAAACGTGTATATATCTTCATCCTAAACCAAAGACACCAAGGTAAGAGAGAGAGAGCCAGTGCTTCCTTTCGGCATAATTGTAAGCAGGAAAAGGGGAAACTGAGAATTGGAATGGTTTCCAAAACTACGTCCGACTTGTGAAAAAATTGTACATCTATATCGGATATGGCATGCAGATATAAACAGAAAGGGAGAAGATAGACTAATTATTGTATCTATATGCCATGCATGCAGACACACGAAAGAAACATCCATCAGAAGATAATTGAATCATGTCAGCCTGCAGGGGAGAATCTAAACTTAGTCGATGTATCTTACCACTGTTATCAGGTGTTTTTAAGTTTGATGGCATCCTTAGATGATTATTCATATCATGATAGGTGAACATTACATCGAAGTTACAGTGGACATAATGCACACGATGTTTATGAACTAATACATTCAAGTCATTCGACGCCAATATCAGTGCAGTGTACATCTCAAAGCTATCAATATGTTTGCTCCGCTTGTTATTGCAGAAGGTAATGAATAATGATGTATTTGTCTCATATGTGTTCCAAGATCCTTTACGAAGAACTACAGTTTATCTCTTTCAGAAGAAAACCATGCAGCAAAATTAAACTATGATTAACCCCTAGGTAATTGGAAATGTCCTTAGCATGGGATGATTAGCAAATTCAGAGTTTAAATATTAAAAAATTGAACGAGTCTTTCCAAATATAAATAGTTAATTTGAAAAGCATATATAAGAGTAGCAAACCATGGTGTTAATCAAGATCAAAACATTTAAAAAGCTCCATTAAACTGGATCCCTGACCTCAAATTATATATTAGAAAAAGAAAGAAAAAAACAACACCAGAACCTGTTATAGTTGACTAAAATTATATAGAAGTCTAACTTCGAACAGAATTCTTTTGCTTACCATCAACCAAAAACCCGAAACGCCATTCACATGGTGGGATATTTGACTTCTATTGAAATTCTAAACTCTTCAGGTGCTCAACAAGTTTTATCCCATTAAAAGTCCAAATTATTTGAAACAAATTAAAGTAGAACCTCATCTATGCGATGACATAGTGCTTCTCTTGTTATCACTATTATTTTTATTTTTTTTCGCGTAGGATAATGCCGCTGACAAGAGGGTTCAAACCAACAAAGGTATGATAAATTCAAACTATATTACATGATAACTTGATTTAGCTCCCAGGAATTTGATAAACTTAAAGGGGGTGAGTTCACTAAGATTTCATCCCCACCCCACTCATGTAGCAAGATTCCTCTGTAGTCGCACAGTTAAGATATATATACAGAACCATCGGGATGTTCCCACTCCTCTATACTGACTGTCAACAAAATAATTACCATAAGCAATGAATTGTTAGAAATAGTACCTTTCCTAAGAAATGTCCAATGCACAAGACGTAATCTATTGGCGTACAAATGGCTTTACTATGAACAATCTCTCCTAGTATACGGTCAACAGCTGCTCCCTGAAAAAGGAAGGGGGTAAATGACCAGGCGAAGTAGAATACTCATCACTAAAGTAAAAAAAGGAGTACAACTTCCAACAAGGTTCTGTAAAACAATCAAACATTGCAAGTTCAAGCAGATACCTTTGAGACACCAACGGCTCGCACCTCAACTGACCGGCTTCCTTGGACAACATCAACAGATGAGTTAGATATCGGGCCAGTCCAGAGATGTTGAAGCATGTCTCTGGCTTGCAATCTTCCAAATTCAACATCTGAAATTATAAAAAGAAACTAGAAATTTAGGGAAAAAACGTTTCGAAGAGGTGAGGCTTTGAATATGAACATAACTGAACTACTTACCTGCATATTTGTAATTCCACAAAAGTGAAGTCTCACGTTGCTCAAAATGCGATCTTGGGGTTCTTTCAGTGAAATATTCGAAAACTTGCTGAATAGTTGTCAATATCACCATGTCAATTTGGAGTCAAATGAGAAACTGAATGATGATATATTGAGATCTACCTTTAAACTATCAACCCAGTCCATATTTAAGAGCTCTGGCATTGTCGTCATCCATTCTGCTTTTGTAGATCTTAGAAACATCCCATTCTCAGCGGCCAACCACATGTCATACTCACCAAAATTCTACAAATGCAAAGATCTCATAAGTTACACTGAACAACATAAATGACAAGAACAGATGTTAAAGGACGCACATCATCAAGCACACTTCTATCACTTCCACTCATGACCACGATTGTTGTATGTGGATCACTACAAAGAATTGTCAGAGGTCCTTTCAGATCAGGATGCAATTTGAGTTCCATCTCTTTTATCTGATCTCCTCCTCTTCTTCCAGGAGTATCAATCGGTTCAGTTAGTGCAGCATTAAAACCCTGTACAATAAATAAACAAGTAAAAATATACTTTGAACTTCTTCTTCTTATCGTGTCCCCCCTATGCTGAGGTAGATCTAATGGGAACCTATTACTAGTGAATCTAACATCAGTACCCCTACTGCCATATTTGGAAAGATACAAAGAAAATATGAAAAGCATAGCGCACATCCACAGCCCCAGCACAAACAAGAGTAAATTGATAAAATATATGTAAAGATAATAGTTAAGCAAGTCTCTAAGATACTCATGCATAAAATTATAGTTTGTTCAAGATCGAACAATGCTGGTAAGGAATCAGTTCTATAGTTCCCGAAGATTAGTTTTGTTATTTAGAAACAAAGAAGCAGCGTGAAAGCATCTTTATGACAATCTCACAGACTCAAACACCAAGAACCTTCATTTATATCAGGAGGAGAATACCCTTTGCAATTGATAGAGTAACTTAGGTTAATGATATGCTTTAATAGTTGGTAAACCCTAAACCCATCCCCCCAATTGCTCTTGTTACTTGACCTTGACCCCTTTACAGTCTGGATCAAAGACTCATAAGCAAATTTAGTTGTTTGATTTTGATATCGAACCTCATGAGAATTATTGCCATGACAAATGTGAAGGGATATTGGCAAATGACGGCAATGGAACTATATCCAGAAAAAATAATCACTATTCAATTGTCATCAATTAATCATTGATATCACTGATTTGGCCACTCTAAGAGATGAGAAAAGCATTAAAGATTTCGTACACACCCCATACCTTTCAAAAGCTGGTGATAAATTGCAATTGCTTTCTATCTTATAGCATATATAAGTAGGTTGTTAATATTTCTGCTTTAGTAATTCCCAACATTTGCAGTTTTATTTCATTTCAGTAGTGGCATCTTTTTGTGAAAGTTAGATTCTATCCACAGCTTCACACATGTTGTTTGTTCAATATATAGAGTTTATTGAGCGAGGGAAATATAACAGTGTCATATTTAATTGCAAGGAGACATCCAATTCAAAATTTCTGAACTACACAAATGCAGCTTTTTTTTTTTTTTTTTAAACTACCTAATTTTGATTTTACCATAAGTTCGAAATTAAGAAAGGCAGTCCCAACTTTTAATCCTCAACCAGTAATATCAGAGATTAATGTTCTCCAAAGTAAATCAAACAACATGGAGAGAAAGAGAGCTTATTTTAACTAGTAACCTTCAAATTATTTGACTCTTCATAATAATAAACTAAATATAGTAGCCGGTGCATCATGCAAAACTCTTCATAATAATAAACTAAATATAGAGCTGGTGCATCATACAGATTTATGTATTGAGCATTGAACGTGCCCGCTATTTATACACCATATATAGAGGAAAATAAATATGGAATGCAATACTCTATTCAGCTTCTATTTGGAATTGAACACTCAACAATTAATATTCAGCATACCAAGATAAGTAACCGATTATTAGACTGCAAGTAACTCCTGACGGCATCACTGACAACAAGTTGAGGCGGAACTTTTTCTATTCTCTGCTGAGCTTCAATAACAGTATCATTCAGTTCGCTGCAAGCATTAATTAACGAGTGCATAGGTTTCAGGTATAGCAAAGCTATCAGAACAAATAAGCTGAAGGAAGATCAGTTAATTTTGTATTTAAAGGACGAAATGGAAACAAAGATGATGTAGTCCAAGATATGTTAAATTGGTATGCTAAAACCAAAGGACACACAATTCACTCGCACGGCATCAAAGATGTTGGTGCTAATCTTCACCCAAAATGAGTTAGTTCAATCCATCCAAAAAAACACCCTTTGACATAATAATAGTTGTTCAAAGATGACACTGAGGCTAGTCAAACCTAGTAACGACTATCCGGTACAGGTTTCAAAACTGATACAGGGATATCCATCTGGGAACCCAATCTCGATTAACCTTATTTCAAACTCCTAAGTACTTATTTCTTACCTATAGATGCTAAATCGAGATCAAGGCCTAGAATGGCTTCACAACTTTTCTTATTTCGATATTCTTCAATCTTTAAAACGCTAAAAGAGCAACTAGGGTTTTTGATGCAACAAAGTGGAGAGGTTCTTGTGCAGTTCTTTAACAATGCAGATAAAATTAAATATACGGAGGTGAAACAAAAAGTTTACTAAGTTATACCACTGTTTTGTGTTCACTATTCACATGTTTTTAAGCATTCTCAAAATGATTTCAGATGAGAATTGCCATATGACACTCCTGCAAAGGTCAACTGCTCATGTGGTGAAACTTCAAGACCTCTACAATTCCTTAAGTTCCTCTTATGTAGATTATTCCCACCATTTATCGGGGATATTCGGAAACCACCCCATTATTCACACACCTTACAAAGTATTCAGCCCACTGTTGAGCAGTATGAGTTGTCACATGCTCAAAGTTATGCCAGTGACGTTTCTCTCTTTCTTCAACAGGCATATTCAACGCTTGGCCTATTGCAGCAGCAACTTCTGTGATGTTCCAAGGATTTACAAGAATTGCTCCAGCACCAAGTGACTGTGCTGCTCCAGCAAACTACAAGACACTGGCTAGTGAATAAGTTTGTAACAATCAATATGGTAAGCTCACCAGAAAAAATAAATAAAGAAACAAAATAATAATAATAATAATAATAATAATAATAATAATAATGATAATCATAACAACAACAACAATAATAATAATAAACAAGCATTCAAATAAATTAAACTAGTACCGTGTAATACACGGGACTTGTAGAATTAAACTAAATAAAATAATTGGTAATATAAACTTTTTTTGGATCAGTAGTTATAACTAAACTTTGCTATCAACTAATATTTCATATAGTGATTAGATTTAATATCTTGTTGGATATTTTTCAAAAAATACTTTTAAAATTTTCTTCTTTATCATCACCGGAAATTATAGTTTAATTTAAGTAGAGGCGGTTACGTCTTGAAGTTGGAGTCTTGCAGAGTGGATGAGTGGGTAGTTATATGTTCCATAAATTTCTCCAGCCATATAATTATTTATTATTTTATTAATAATAAATTAATTACATAGAAGTTACACATCAGCCTATAAACACTCAAATCTAGCCACATGGCGCCAGCGGGCATTCTTTTAGTATATTAAAGATGTTAAAAAAATTTCATAAAATAAATCATAAATCACGATCAATAGAAAGGTTGAAATTAACTTAAAATGTTGTCTGCAACTTTAAAAAGAACCAAAGACAAAGAAATGTCCTGTGCAGATCAAAACATGTATCAAGCTTTCCTTCTTCAAACAACAGAATACCTTTTTCAACATTGAAAGTAACATATATCTGCTGCCAACACCCAACAATAGACGTTTAAAATTACTACGCAACAAAGGATGATTACCAAATACAAATTGCAAGGAAAAATAATTACCTCACTGAGAATAAGAACCCCTTTCTTGGAATCTTGACATGCCACAAACTCATAACTGACAAGATTCATTCCATCCCTTAAGGAAGTTACAAGTGCTATATCTGACAAATCAAGCCAGGCAGAAAAAATGGCACCATAAATTTTTCTCCTTTTTGGCTAATTAAAATGCGAGATTTTGAGCATGAATCTCAACTATATTTGTACCAGAGTTGAAACTGGTTGGAGTATTTCTGTTTGCAACTATTAATAGGTTGATTTTTAAAATGAAATTTGATCTATTAATGAACCGAACTAGGAATGTAATTAAGCAAGATTTATTATTACCAGTTACAGCATAAAGTGCACATAAGGCATGGAAATCAAGGGAACGATCCTGCAGAAAATAAAAGTATGCTTCAAACATCTTAAAAGCTACAGAGAGCTTGGAGCAGAAATCATCTTCTGCAGATAATGTTCATGAAACTAAATGTGATATTTCCACATTTAAGCTCACAAATGCTTAGGATTATTTGAAAATTCTACAAGCATATATTTCAAACGGTACAAGAAAATGGAATTAACTTGAACGGGAAATATGTACATTGAAGGCCAGATTGTTAGAATCCGAAGACAAGATTGACTTGAGTGCGCATTAAGTGCAAAAGAACAAAGTAATCATCCAAAGATTCACAAATCACACTTAGGCCTTACAGATACATACTTAAGCAACACAGAGCATATAACTTCTATCTGCTAACTAGATCTAACCAGATGATGAATTGGAACCGCAGTCAAAGTTCCGAATCTGCCATTGATCCGCCCAACAATTTCATGAACCTGGCTCGTGAGCTTTTGATCTATAAAACAAAGAGGACAAAATGAAATGCAATTTTGGAATGAGAAAAGCTCATACTAATTAGTGAAAGCTAAAAATTACAACAGGAAAAGAACAATATGGAGAAGCCATCATAAGACCTACATTCAGGAACATCAGTTCTTGTAGGTACAGCAATTTGCAATAAAACCACTTTATCATGCCAATCTGGATTTTCCTCTAGAAACTTTTCAAATGCTAGTATCTTTTGGGGTATGCCTTTTATCATATCGAGGCGATCAACACCAAGCATTACCTGCAACAATATAGAGCTCAAATTTAATGACGAAAACTATTGAGAAAGGACAAAGAAATTACTAGGGGAAATGGGAAAGATTGAGTTGATTCTAACTCAGCCCAAGATGAAAACATGGAACTTTCACATTGTCAGTTGCTTACACATGCTCATCCTTAGAAAGCATTGATGTAGCAAGCAAAAGCAAACTGACAATAAGTCATTAACTCAATAGTTGTCAAATTTGGGTAATGGGAGACAAATGCTCCTGAATGCCTTGCATAAAGAGCATGCAACAGAGAAGGATGAAAAGTACAAACCTTTCTTCCAGAAAATCGTTCTTTTAATTCTTTAATGTGTTCCTTGACTTGGGGAAGGTCAAGAGCACGGATGAACCTATCTGAATCAATTCCTATCGGGAACTGCATTCCACAGATACATAACAAAATGTGATGCCATAATTTATGAGTCAATTGTGCACCAAAATTGGATAGTCGATGGGCTTCCCAATTTGATGGAGGCAAATGGTCATTAAGAACAGGAAAAATTCAAAGTAAATTCATTTGAACATACTGCAGCAACACGGGTTAGTCTTCCCTGATCCTCCACTCCATCAGGGGTACCTTCAAGTCCGAGAATACGAGTGCATGCACTTACAAAATGCCTTGCATAATCATAGGTATGGAAACTGGGAAAGGATTCCAGTTAATGAGTTAGAGAGTTCCACAAAACCAAAGTGCTTTGGTACCAGAAATCACTAAAGAAAGCACATTACTCAAACCCAGTCATGCAGGCACACCAAGGAGGCCATATACTAACTAGAAGGATCTCTACCATATACTAACTAGAAGGATACTAGAGAAATCTGCTTAAAAGGCATGGTGCATATATGATTATTCTTCCTTTATGGATCAGTTTGAATATTTACCCAGCATGAAATTTTTAACCTTGATACAGAATAACAAAACCTAGTTGTGAAAATCTACTCATGTGAAAACAATTTTTCATTATTATAGATGGAAGACTACGAAACTGTTCAAACTAAATACTTATTCTGTATATTACAATTATAAGACTACAAATAGAGTCTGGTCCTATTACTTTATTAGTTTGCTATCTGCAAAATAGGAGGTAGCACAGCTGTTCAACAGGCAACCCAGTTATATGCTGAGTGCTCATGGTTCGGATATTAACTTTCCAGAATACTAATAATACATATGGCAGATAATTTTTGAGAAATGTTAAAACTGGTTCATTTTCTTTCAAGATTTGACGTTCTATGATATTACTGAATTTCAGAATAATAGATGCCAAATGCTAGATAACAGGATTAACTGTAGAGAGCAGCATAATACCCAACCAAATCAGCAGCTAGAACTGCACGTAGTAGTTCTGATCGGGATGGCAGAGTTCGGTGGATTTCAGAAGAAGGGAAAGGAGTGTGCAGAAACCACCCAACTTTCATGTCAGAGTTATATTCCTTCAGACATTTCGGTAGAAACATCAGATGGTAGTCGTGACACCAAACAACATCACCTGATTGGTAGTGTTTATTAACGACATCAGCAAACATTTGATTTGCCTTCTTGTACGCAGCAAACTGTGACTGGAAACTCCTTGTTGTTGCGAGGCGGTCTTCTTGTGGAAGTCCAAGATAGTGGAACAAGGGCCACAGGATGTTGTTGCAATATCCATTATAATACTGATGAACAATCTCTTCATCTAGGAAAACAGGGATGCACCTCTGAATTAAGCAACCCAACCCCCACCCCCCACCCAAAAAACATTAAGAAAAAGGAAAAGCATCAGAAATGTCCAAATGTGCACTTTGTTGAAACTTATGGCGACTAAAACAAATTTCCAAACTGTTTACCTTTTCAGCCAGAGCTTTAGTGAGTGCCTTCTGCCCAACCTCGTCCGGAACATTCACACCAGCCCAACCAATCCACCGTGCTTCAAACTCCTTCACGCCTGCAAGGAATGATAATTAAAAGCCACAAAGCAAATGCGAATCGAAATGAACAGCAGGCAGAAAATAAGAAGATTACAGAGTAAAAACTCACCCAGAAGAGCACTGACAAGACCCCCTGCACTTATCTCAAGTGACCAGGACTCTTGACCTCTCCTCACAGCAGATACAGGAAGTCTATTAGCAACAACTAACAATCTCTGTCTGATGGGCCTTCCCCTTCCTTCATTAGAAGTTAGTGCAGAGCTGTGTTCTCGATTGGGAGATGCAGAGAAATCATGATCAGAAATCTCACTGCCATCAGGGATTCTGCTTCTTCTCAGCTCTCTCTCTCTCAAGAGCCTCGCTACCCGAGTACTGAGAACTTGTGCGTTGTCGTTGAACTGGCTCCCAGGCATATAGGCAGGCTAAAATAATACCTCCAAACTGGGGTTTAACACAGTTCGAGTATTTCAGAAAGCAATTGCCCTGCATTTTGATTAGAACAAATTGAGAAGTAATCACGCCCGAAATTCTCTCAAGTATGATAATAGGGATAAGTGAGGGCAAATTGGGTTGTAGACATGGTAATATTTGCAAATTCCTCTCAGTGTAGGTTTCCTTTTTCTGAAAATGAAAGTCGATATCAAAGGGCATCTTGCAATTTACCGGAAAAAGTTAAGTTCTGAGGACCAAAAGAGATAACAAAGAAATGCGATTCACAGAATTGTGCGTGGGGGCGAGTATGGGGTCTACCCATCAAATCCCCAACATTAATACCCACGTTTGTAAATGTGAAGTAGTATCCAAAGTTCATTACGCCGAAAATACACATGCTTATACTGTTACTGTTATACATATATACATACCAAAGAGTCGAAAACACAAAAGAAGAATCCAAGTTCTGTTCTCAAATTCTGCAATTCATAAAAAACAAAAAACAATGAATTACAGTAAAATCAATGACGATCGAGTAAAATAAAGTGAAATTAGCAGGTCTAATGAGTAGTAACCAAATTCAAAATTAAACACACTATCAATTAGCAGAATGACACAGCACAGAAAACTGAACCGCCATTAAGTAATTAACAGGTGGAG
This sequence comes from Ajuga reptans, assembly GCA_032274785.1. Taxonomy (NCBI): domain Eukaryota; kingdom Viridiplantae; phylum Streptophyta; class Magnoliopsida; order Lamiales; family Lamiaceae; genus Ajuga; species Ajuga reptans. The sequence goes on from JAUEKW010137910.1 coordinate 11,739, forward strand.
AAAGGACAGTGAATTGGGGATGTTACCAGTTAATTCAGTCCTAACAACAATCTGCACCGGAAATGGGTATAATGATGATGAGAGAGAAGATAATGAAGGGGCGGAGCGAGGACGGATCCTCGTGTAAACTTTACAAAGCCTCACAACAGCCATTCAGATGAAAACAAAAACTTCAGCTGCCGGAAAATATAGAGAGAGCGGCGTAATAGAAACTTGTTGCGAATGAAAAGGCTGAAATCATGGAGTGGCGGCGGTGTTATTGCTTACGAATGAGACTCTATTCATGTAAATACACATCAATACCAGAAGAAGAATACTTCTCCCTTTGTTCCATAAAAAAGTCCAATTTAAAAATATATAACTTTTTTATTTTAACAATCTTTAAAAATCAATAATAAACATTCACACAATTTATTTTAATATTTTTATAAACTTAGGGTGTGTTTGTTTATGGTTGGGGAAAATCTGTTGAGAAGCCCCCAACCGTTAATGAACCTGGTTTTAAAAGTTTTAGAAGTATTATCTTGTTTTAGTTAGGTTGAGAGTTCAGAAAAAAAAGATATTTATATATTAATTGTTTAAAAAACTATTACAATAATCAAAGATAAATACGTATTGATTGATTCAATCAACCGTACATCAGTCATCCCCAGCCTCAGACTTATTCAATCATATCTAATTAATATACAAAAGTAAAAAAATTAAATTTTTATTTGAATTAATAAAATGAGATGTTATTTTTTAAAATAAAATTTTTATTTTAAGAAAATAATTTTTGTTATACATAACTCATTTTACACTACTGAAACCGAGGGAGTATATAACAGCATCCTCCATGGAATTAGCAGGGTTTAGGGGGAAATTCTTGTGTGCATGTACAGGCAATGCCGTGCCACTCACATATGAATATTTTATTAATTTAAAATATATTAATAAAATATTTTTATGTGAGTGGTGGGGGCAGTGCATGTACATGCAGGGAAGAATTTCCCGGGTTTAGGTTTGCTCAGACTTAAGTTTGACGGTGATAGGCATGTGTGATTACTGTGTCATTAATTAGTCATAGGTGGGTCTCGGTGCAGATTCTATATTGGGTATATTGCGCCAAAGCCCCTCATGATTAGGAAAATATACAAGAAATCCCCCTGTGGTTTGAAAATGGCATGGAACCCCTTCATGGTTTGATAAATTTAGCACAAAATCTCCAAATAGATCAAAATCATCATATGTGTGATACACGCGCGTGGAGTGCAAAAATTAATTGATTTTTATTTATTTTGATAATATTATTGGACAAAAGGACCTTTAGGCCCTTTATTCAATATATATGTGATTTAGTATATCCTAATTTCAGTTTTAAACTAAAAATTACCCGAAAATTACTCGAATTTACTAAGAGCTTCAAAATGGTATCAAAGCCCTAGGTTTTATTTAAGAAATCATAAATATTTGTTATATTATGTACTATCCTAACGGATGAGACATTACTAGAGTTTATGAATCCGAACGAAAGTTTGAGAGAGAATACTCTACAGGGATACTCGGGCAAAAGCTCGAGTAGTGAAAACAGAGAATATTTCTAAATTTTGGAAAGATTGAAACGAGAATTCTCTGAATAATTACTTCAGAGAAGTGACAAAATTCTTGAAAAATGTTACGGAATCCTAGCCAGGAGAAAAGAGTCGGTCAAGATGAGTCCCGATGAGTTAAGAGAAAGATTCCGTCAACATGTCCTAACAGATAATATTTCTGTGGAATGAAATGTTACGGATCTTATGGACTCCTCTAGCATCCATGGAAGATTTCCAACAAAGGAGACATGGAGGAGACGCTCGAATCAGTCCCAACAAGAAATCTAGAAACCTCATCAACATTTCTGGAAGACAAAATGAAGGGACCAACTTGGGAAGAGATGGACGAAAGTCGAAATAAGATTGCAGATCTTAGGGAGGTCCAGAAGACTATCCAGTATTATGGGGAGAACCTTCTAGACAACCAGGAGAAAATCCTTGAAATCCTCAAGGATGTTCAGAAGAGATTGGCTATCCTGGAATCCAAACCAGGAACGTCAAAAAGACTATCTTTCGGTACAGAAACCTTATTACATCAAAAGGAAAAAGCTACCGAAGTCAAGAGAATACCAACAGATGCAGGAAAGATTATAGCTTTTCTGAAAGAGAAGTTTCCTAGCTCATGAGCAGGATCAATTTGGAGGATTTACACGACCTTGTAGAATCCTTCGCAGGATTTGGTCTTGTAGATCTAAAAATACAGGCCGGACAACAAATAGTCCTGGTGGGGATTACTCCTCAAGCTCCACCACATGCAGCCGAGAGTTCTGGATCTCACGATCCACCACCAGAAATCAACATGACTCATGTTGGATATTTCAGAGCAGGTGACGACACAGGTCATCCAGCAGGAACTAGAAGGAGAATCCAACGGCCGCATATATCACAAACACCTTATGGGAAGTCTCAACTTGATCCAATCCATCCATATGGATTGGTACTCAATCTGGATATACGGGATTTCAAAAACAGGGATATGTTCATTGATGAATGGACATCAGCAATGCGAATTGCAGCAGGAACACTTGATCTTGATAAGGAAAGCTTCATTTCATTACTAAAGATGAGCCTTGAAGGATCAGTGAAAATTGCCTGGGAAAGTACGGACCCGGCAATCAAAGAGCACGTTTGGACTGGGGAATCATTGACCGAAATTGCCCATAAGATATTTCAAATTATCAAGTTGGGTTTCATTGGGAGTGGATACTTTGAAGGATCTGAAGCAGAAAAGATCAAGAAGTATTCTCAGGCACTCTACAACTTGGAATTACGAGACATCTGTCATGTTGATGAATACATCAAGCTCTTCACGGAATACAGGTGGAAATCAAAGATTGAGGAGAAAGATGCCAATGCATTATTCTTCTCAAAAATCCAGAGTCCATGGAGAGAAATGCTTCTAAGGGAATACCAACCTCCTATAGGAGCAAATGAACATGGCACAGTAGTAAGGAGAATGTCATTTCTCAAGACCAAACTGGCAGGGTGGTGTTATCTGGCAACACTACAGAAAAATTACAAGAGGCTAAGGGGAATAAATAAGAATGTTCCTCTATGTTGTGTGGATAATGACTTACCTACAGTCATTGGTGGCCAACCATTAAGGCAAAAAAGGATCAAAAGACGAAATCATCCTTATGCCAGAAGAGATGGTGGTAAAAGATCGGGATCTTTATGGAGACCCAGGAGAGTCTGGTCCAAATATAAGGCTCAAGGCTACAAATCAGGGCAGAGAACTGGACCAAGTAGAAGCAGAGGTTCTTCCACAGGTTTAAATCAAAGAAGCATAGGAAGAACGAGGAGAACTTTCAGGAGAGCTCATACAAGAGCTAATGAAAGTTTCAAAGATTACAATTGCTGGACATGTGGAGTTAAAGGCCACATATCAACTGATTGTCCAGACAATAAAAAATGAGGAGTAAGATAGTTCGAGACAAATTCATAATTGGAGGAGGCTGTCTACTTTCAGGATCTCATCCAAGTATATCAGTTCGAAGATATTCCTTCGGACAAAAGCATATATGAAGAAGAGGAGATCTACAGTGAGGATGAGTATTCGAAATCAGAATCAGACTGAAGAAAATGAAGTCTTCCGACAGGAAGCAAGAGAAGATCTTTCGGGGTTCTTCTCACAGATATCAATCTCTCACAAAACTCTTATGAGAATTAAGAGAGAAGACCCAAAACTCCAAATCTATGATGGGTTTCAGTAGGAAAATTAGACAAGACTTTGGGACATTTCCTAAAGAAGAGAAAACATCACATTATCTACAAGGTCACTGCTGGGGAAATTGCGATTCCTATGGAGATGACAGAAAATGTGATGGAGATGCAGCTAGTTCCCATTAATGAAATCAGGGAGGAACTCAGCAAGATGAATAGAGAGATTGCTCAGAAGATGTCATGGATCCATATCGGAGCCATTAGAATTCTGATCAAATCAAGGTTCAAAGAGGGAATTGATTCTCTAATCGATATTGCTATCTTCGATAAAAGAATCAAGAATTTGTGAGACGCAAGTCTGGGAGGAATATCAGGAAATCTATATACCGGCAAATTGGCATCCTACATCTATCCAAGGATTGCCTATAACCTGGCCGACAAGGACTTTAATAGAGTGCTAATCCCTCATCAAGATTTCAAGAACAAGGATTTAATGAAAGAAGGGAATAGACCATTGTAACGCCCAACTTTTTCGTCTATTATTTAATTTAATTTTTATGCCGTATTAATATTTTGCTAAGTATAATTATTATATGTTTTCAAGCCTCATAATAATTAACCCATTCATGCATCATTATTTATTTTAGACCCAAGTCTTTATTTAATTTATGTAGGCCTAAATCTATTATTTTAAGGTTATGGAGTGGCCTATTAGTTGGCCCAAAATATTATTTACTTTCTTCATATATCTGTATAGTGTCTTATATTAGTGTTTCTTGATCAGATATTATTTAGATAATAATTTCTTAATCCTAACCCTAATAGATAACTAATTAATCCTAGATATAAATACGCCCTACGTATACATCTAATACTCAAGCAACCTAGCCGAAGAAGAGGACAAGAAAAATATACACTTCCAAAAGAAAAAGTTTTAGCAGTTTGCTTTTATTCTCCTAGCCACAACAGGTAAACAATTTCATCTATTTATTTCTTCTGAGTCTTCTTAATTTATATTATGTTCAACCACCCTCCAAATTGTCAAGAAATATAGACTTAATAGTATATTCAATTTATTATTCTAATAGTTTAAGCCGCCGGCAAAATATGTCAGAATTTCAACGACATCTCATCAAACCAAACAGCTCCCACCCATGTCCGGCGAACTGCCGTCACACCACAACTTACTCTGTTACGTCGGATCATTGTTTTCCGGAGGCTAAAGGGATGGTGAAGTTTAGTTGTTGCAAGCATAGTATACAATAGGGCTGGTGGGTGCGTGTGTATTTTTGTGTGTGTATGTAGGTGTGATGATGTGTGAAAATCGTTATGTGTGTATGTGTGGAGGTGTGTGACTAGTGGGTGTGTGTATAGGTGTTTATATATAGATGTGTGTGTGAGTTAATTGTGTGGCTGTGGGAGGAGAGTTATGGAGGAAGAGAGATATAATTTGTGCGGGTAAGTCTGATATATATATATATATAGTCATGTGTGTGTGTAAGTGTGTGTGTGTGTTTACTGGATGAATTTGGGGAAAGTGGGGGGAGGAATTAATGATGGTGGGGTGTGTGGTGGCGTGTTTGTTTGTTGGAGAGAGAGGGAAAGGGTAGTTGGACATAAGAAGGAAAAGAAGAAGAAAAAAAAAGAGGGAATAAGAGAAGTGGTGTACAAGAAGGTGGGGGTGGTGTTTGTGACCAATTCCAGATCCCATTTAAGTAAAGTTTGTATAATTGCAAACTAGCCTTTCAATTTTGAAGATTTTAGAATCATCCCCAATCCAATTGTTACCATTTATCCACCTTACCGTATTATTCCAGATAATTTATGTTAATTTTGTTTAAGTTATAATAATAGAATAATTAAGACATGTTATTTACTATATAGGATACTCTGATCAAGAACACGGTGGTTAGGCCTTTATGTGATTTTGTCAAGGTTTACTCAAGTTTCACATTTAAGGTGGGGATTTTTACTTGTCTTTATTAATTATATGTGTTTGACTCATTTATGTGAATTAACTATTATTTTAAGAAAATGCAAGATCTAAGTTGCATTTAAGTTGATTGATCAATCCTATAAGTTGGTCTGATCCGGAGCAACCTGTGTAGACGTATGTTGTGTTAAGTTATAAGTTTAATGGTTATTTATATGATGTTTCAACTGTATTTTTTATATTGACTATATAATCTCCACGAGCTGAAGGAAGCTCACCCCAGCCTTTATTGATCCTCATGTTGACTTGGAATTACGTGATGGTAGTCGAGGCGGGCGATCAAGCATATGACCATTTTAGGATTTTTATGTGTTATTTTATTACTCTTCGTTTATATTTTTATGTTTGAATTTAAATTGACTTGATAGATGATTTATGATTATTTGATAAGTGTTTACGTTTTGCTGCATATTATTTTAATTTGGAAATTTTTGAAGTTTTGGTTAATTAGTTAGAATGTTATTTTTCCGCTGCCTAGGATATTTAATTTAAATTGAGGGCATGTATAAGTTGGTATAGAAAAATTATCTTTTGTTTCCCGCTACTAGGTAATATTATTTATGTCTGTTCGGGTTAATTGATTTAAAATACTTTTTGAAAATCAGGTCGTTACAGAGTGGTATCAGAGCAGGTCTACGTTTCTGTTGACTTGTTCATATGTAATTTTTTTTATTTGAATTATATATGTTAAAATTGTATCATATGCTTACGTCACCTCCGCTCCGTCGCTCAGCTCCAAGGTACCAAAGTCTATTTTTTTAATTTATTTTGCAAATTTATTATGACAATGGCAAATTTTGCAAAATATTTATGACATGCACGCATATGGAAATCTTATGAGACTGTTTATTTATATTATTTATGTTATTCATTATTATTATTATGACTTCTATTATCTGGAATCTTTGGTAGAGATTTACCTATCTATTATGATTACGAGATATTTTCCTATTAATATATTTTAGATAGATTTCTTTTTAGATCAATAATGATTTTATTATAATTATAATTGTAATTGTGATTATAACTATCATTTACGGTTATGATTATGAATATGGTTGTGATTATAATTGAGGTTAGTATTATATTATATTTTATCTTTATTTTCTTTTTCCTCCTACTTTCTCGATGCGACGTCTTATGAGTACATCCTTCCGATGTCAGGGATATGGCACCAGGTCGTAATAGGGGTAACCGGCGGGCGGGGTAACACTCAAAATGCTCCACCTATACCGCCTAATGTTCTGAATGCTCCTCCGGTCCCACCTAATGCTCAGAATGTTCCACCTATCCAGCCTAATGTTCAAGATGCTCCGCCGGTCCCGCCTAATGCTCCACCTATCTTGCCTTATGCCCCACTGGACCAACAACAACTGCTCAGAGGTTTAGCTGCACTACTGCAAGGAGCTACTATCACACCATCTGCTACTGAGGAACAAGTGCAAGCTCGGGTGATAAACCAGTTCAACCACTTCAAGCCACCCACTTTCCATGGGTACGAGGGGCCTTCTTTGATAGAGGAATGGATTTCCACACTTGATGATATTTTTTAATACATGGCTTGTACTGACGCGCAAAAGGTATCTTGTGCGGTTTTTCAACTCAAGGAGGACGTAAAGAAGTTGTGGAATAGCTATTGGAGGCTCCGAGGAGAAGGGGAACGTGAAGCTTTAACGTGGAATGGATTCAAGGAAATTGTATTGGGACAATACTTTCCACGAGCTTACAAACAACAAATGACAAGGGAGTTCAATGATCTTTCACAAGAAGGAATGACTGTCACTGAGTATGAGCGCAAGTTCAACAATATGAGTCGATTTGCTCCACCCATGATCAACACAGAGGATATGAGGGCCCATAAGTTTATGGATGGACTTCGTCCAGAGATTCGCCATTTCTTTTCCTGTCATAATTCTATGACATACTCAGAAGCAGTTACACGAGCCGGTAACGTTGCAGCTAGTATGGAGTTAGAGAAGTCCAAAGTTCTCGTGGCCGAGCACTCAAATAAGAGAAAATGGACTGAACCGAAAGGTGGAAGCAACAACGAGAGGAAAGAATGATGGGCCATCTGGGCCTAGAGGAGTCGTGAATTTTCCTAAATGTCGCACTTGCAACAAGAAGCATAAGGGTGAATGTATGTGGGGGAAGAACCGATGTTATCACTGTCACGAGGATGGCCACATGATTTCTGACTGTCCTAAGAGGGGCGAAAGATCAGAGAGGAAAGCTGCATATCAGGGAACTGGTGGGAGAGCTCGTGTATTCAGGATGGCAGGGGAAGAGACAGAGGTGGAGAATGATCCCGATACCATGTCAGGTATGTTGAATGTTTCTGGAGTACCTGCATTTGTTTTGTTTGATACTGGAGCATCTCATTCTTTTATTTCTACAAAGTTTCACACTATGATTGAATGCCAAAGTAGCAAAGCCACTAAACCTCTTGAGATTACTATACCTTC
>JAUEKW010137911.1:0-11256 GCA_032274785.1 Ajuga reptans
ACCTTCTATGGAATAATAAGATGCCGCTTTTACGCCTATTTCTCTCGTCTCTTTACTTTTCAGCTTTTACTTCAACAAGTTCTACGTTTGCTCATATATAACCTAATAATGTAATCCGGATTTTTTTAACATGAAAACTAGTGTAAATAATTTTTTTGGTAACTTATATTATAATTTTGTCATCTTTGTAACTATATCATAATTTTAGTCTTATCACGAATTCCTGGCAAGAAAGTTTCGTGGTAACTATTCGTGTCAAGTAAGTATCGTGGCAAGGCTAAAATTATGTATAATTATAACAAATATTAAAATTTAAGTATAAGTTATAAGAAAAATTATTTTATATTATCTCCCTTTTTATATTATTGCTGCAACATCAATAATTACTTATTGATTGACACATCATCACTGTTAATGCATTGATGATATAATATTATACAACATTTTTGTGCGTCTCAAAACGGGGGGTATGCTGGAGAAATAGGTCTTTCTTGTTTCGAGTCGCAGGAGAAATAGGTCTCTAGTGATACACTTTTTCTAGAAAACAATGTAAAAACTTTTATCGGTAGAGATTGTCATAAAACACTATTAATTATTTAGTGTCACTTTTCCACTAATTTTAAAGACAATTAGTTGTTAATTGTTACACAATTTTTTAGATAATTTTTATCGTCCCAAATAATTAGCGACAATGAGCTTGCTTCCACTAATATTAATGAATGACACGTAGTCCTAATTAATATTTTTGTTTCACTACTATTATTTGAGACAACTCATTCACAAAATCAGACACACAGGTACGTGTAAATTTGTGGGTAAAAACATTCATGGCGCGGAAATAGATACATATATATTTGTATTCTCACAACTTCACAGATGGAGTTAACTTTAGAAAATTCGGGTCCCCGGTGTAGCATGTAAATAACCGTAGTAGAGATAGGTGAAGTCACTCTCATCATAATAGCCATGTCTGTGAGATTGCTTTTGCCCATGAGAACTGATTCAAAGGACATCCACGATCGTGACAATTCAGATATTTCCACTTCTCTTTTCACTACTTTTTCTTTTCCTCTCAACTACACAACTCAAGTTACACTTTTACCACTACTAGTCTACCACTACATTAATTAATTATATATAGGTGCATCAACATAAATGTATATAATGATCCAAGTAGGTATTGCACAATTGTTTGACAAACGAATCAATAACTTAGTCTGAATTATTACCATTTTGTATATTTCTATCTAACTCAAGATCTTCATCATTATGGGGGCAACACGTACTTTTCAAATTTAGTCCAAGTCATGCTGTATTTGATCATGTTTCTATCTCCAATAAGTGGGTAAAATTAAAAGTTCCTTTATTATTTATATTGGAAGGAGAATGAGAATTAATTTTTCTAGACTGAAAGACGGATTTTTCTAAAGAAATCGAATAATTAAAGTGCAAGCTGGTAAAAAAAAGTTCGCATGCCATTTTACCACCGTAATTTTCAGACTCACATCTCTTTCTTCATTTTGCCGAAGAAGAAGAAATCGAAGAAAAAATGGTGGATACATACAAAGCAGCACAAAACGATTAGATCATGAGGGTGGTGATTTCATAAGAGGAAGAGGGTGTTTGTTGCTTTGTAGTCTATGCGCTGCGGCCGTGGAGAATCCTGATGATGCTGCAGCGCTAGCAAACAATGGACCTTCATTCATCATTTGCCATTGCTGTAATTCATTTCTTGTTGCTGAAACTTCTCCTCCGTTATCTCTCCCACCAATCATCTTCTACCACATGTAATTTATAGATAATTTTTTCTTAAAAAACAATTCATGCATATTTGAATAATATTGATAACTTATTAATTACCTGATAATTCTGTGAATTGTTGTACACTTGAGGTCCATTGGTGACCTTGAAGGAGCCAGGAGAATTGAGGTGTGTTTGGCTTAGAAGCTGCAACGTTTTGAAATTCGCTGAAAATTAACATGTGTTTATGACATTTTTTTTTTCGGAGCACATATTAGTATGTTCATATTGGATGGGTGAGTATTCCGGTTTTATCACATACCTCATGTCTCAATTCCCGGCGCTTCCAGTCGACTTCTAACTGACCAATTTCTGCGGTGCTTGCCTTTGAAGCTGAATAATTCCCCAAACTAAGGTCGAGATTATAGTCGGATGAATTTCTATTAGAAGAATCTGAAATATACAGGAGATTTTTATTAAAATTTCAGTGAATTATAATTTGATGATTTAATTAAGTTAATTTTTTCTCATAATTAATATAAATGTACCTGCAGCTTTAAGTTCTTGTTCATAAATGGTGGCGTCAAAATTGGTAACAGCATCCTTTCCATTACATTTGATAGCGGCTTTATCATAAGCCCTTCCACATTATTTCAACAAAATAATTCAGCTCTCTATATATTTATATTTTATATACACGAATAATGGTAAGGAATCCCACATTGAATTTCTTATGAAGCCAATTACAACGTAGATACTACAAGAAAATGATCTTATGAGATAACAAAAAAGTTGTATCAAATAATAAGTATTTGTCACAACTTTATTATTAGAGACAGCATATCGTTACTAATTAGTCGTCTCAATAACTCGATCGCAAATTATATAGTTGAGACTGCTAAAAGTTATCTCAAAAGCGTCTCAAATATTTTTTACAACAACTAGTTGTCTTTGAAAGTTGGATGAAAATGGTCTCAAATAATTTGTAGAGAGTTTTATGGTCTCAAAAAATGTTCACAAAAAACATTTTTTTTGTCGTAGTGAAATTACTAGTAATTAATTTGTACTAATAAACTCTTAAAAATATGGCCCATAAGATACTCAATTGGAGATATTGGAGCAAATTATGCAGAAAATAATGGAGACAATATCATCTACAAAAACTTACTTGGCAGCTTCAATTTCTGTGTCAAATAGACCCAAATAAACGTACCTGATAATTGAATAAAACAGAAAAAGATAAATGTGTGGTTTGATAAAAAAGAAAAAGAAAAAAAAAGGTGCATGTATGTATGTATAATGGGAAAAAGAAAAAGGTTATACTTTTTGCCAAGAAATTGACCCATACGAGCTTCCCATCGACCACATTTATGCAAAGTAACACCTCTGTACTTGGAACTCCCTCTTGGAAAACCGGTGCTTTGTCGCCGCAGTATATGCACAAATTCCTCCTTGCTTAGATTCCCCGTCTGAGAATATTTAATTAAATCATAAAACTGCCTGTTTCATCTTCTGTTATCATCGACTCATGTTAATTAGTGACATCATCTGATACACGTGTAGTCTCAGCTGACCTACCTACCTGTTTTAAGTCTGCTTCATAATCCTCTAAACTAAAGTTTATGTCTGCATCCAATCCTCTGAACTTAATTGCTGCCCTATCATATGCACTGCAATACAATCATTCATTCATTTATTCAGTCCCAAGTGTCACTTTTTTTACTCCCGCGATATCCAAAATCACCATCATTTTATGATATTGTTCTTAAAAAAAGTAATACATTTTACGTTTTCTTTATTTACCATAAAATATAAGGGTCGGAACATACCGGGCTGCCGCATGTGCTGTGTCAAATCCACCTACAAATATCCAAACTTTACAATATCAACAAATTTAAAAATTAAAATTAAAATTAGAATTATTTAAGCTGTTACAGGAATTGGAATAAGGAAACCAACCTAAATAAACTTGCTTTCCGCAATCCCTAAATCATAACCAAGAGAAGAAGATGGTGAATTTATGCATGTGAATTTTTTTATTTTTTCAAATTAAAAATAAAAAACAGGCAGAATTTCAGGTTTTATACCATATGTGTGACTCCCACCGGCCAGTTCTCCGGTAAAACGTGACGCCGCGATACTGGGAGCTTCTAGACCTAGGGCCACGACGGCTCTTCTTCATCGGCTGCGGCACATCCGCCACTACGCCGCCGTGGGGCGGCTGGCAGAAGCTAACTCCGACCCACTGCGCTCTGGGAAAATCGGCTACTCCGCCGCTAAACATTTCCATCGGAAAAAACTGCCGCGTCACCGGGCCGGGCTCATCATCGTGCGAAACGGAAAATCCGAAGATTTTGCTGGTTCGTTTCCCACCACCTGATCTCTCAACGTCTTGTTCTACTTCCGAACCATCCTCAATCACCACCGCCGATGAGCTTGAATCCGATTTGGATCCGACCCGATCCGGTGACCCGTTCAGATCCCACATTAATTTCTCCACACAATACCAAAAGGGGGGCCTGCTAAGAGAAACACCAAATTATGGGGTTTCTTTTTGGAACACAACACAGTCTCATCAAAAAAAGATGAGAGATAAATCTAGAAATAGGTAGGCTGCTAAATGCTGAACAGTTGATCAGATTTGCTACAAGTTGCCTTGTGTTTCAATGGAGGGTTTTAACCAAGAAGAAGGAGGGCCCCTTTTTGTGTCCAATCCAAGTAGTCATAAATACAAGAGGGGTTTTGTTTTGGTTTTCTAAAACTCTTTCTATTTATATATGTCTGCTGATTGGGGGTTACATATTTAACCATTTCCGTCAACTCCGTGTTTTTAACTCCATCTCTGTACCTACACATATACATACATATATGTGTAACGTTATGTATCTACTGAGCAAGGACGAAAATATTGGGGTTTTTATGGAACAACATGGGTGAAATATTGGTATTGGTGGAAATATGGGTGATTTTTTAAAAAATACTGAAAAATGTATTAAAAATCTGTAAATTTAGATGATATTTTACAGATTGTTGTAACAAACTTAAAATACATTTTTTTCTCTTAAAATTTTATAAAAATTGACATGTTTACAACTAATTTATAAATATTAAACTATATAAACTCTGTCCGGTAATATGATACATTGTGAAGTTTTTTTTCATACAACATTAGTACTTACTAGTACCAAAATGATGATCTATGAGACTCAAATTAATGAAACAGATGTCCCATCTTTATAATCAATACCGGCGTTTATCGCATGAGAGTAATTATGAAGAAAGACATTCAGATACCACTAGTATGTTTCTTTGTTTTTCCCAACAGCTATATCGTGGATCAGATAGTTTGAATTCAACAATAATCATATTGTTAATATTTATTTTGACCTCTATGTGCCATTTGAGCGAAATTACCTCTACCAACATATCCGCTACCCACAATTTCAACCGAAAAAATAGAAATTAACCGATATTTTACCGAAATATTACTAATATTTCACCGATTTTTTGACAAAATATCTACAGAATCATCCTGTAGCCACAATTCCGTTTCAGTAACATAAAAAAGTTGAAATTCCGGCGAAATATCTCTGAAATTTTGCGATATTTATTTCTCTGCTATTGAGTGTCAGCTTTGTAAACCCGGGCAAATATGAGTCGTGAACAGATCCACGGATTATGTGTAACTTTTCATGAAAAATGTATTAATATTATGTTGAAAGGTATTAATTATTTTAAAGAAATATGTTATGCTGAAGAGATATTAATGTTTATGCTAAATGATATTACTTGTTTGGAAGAAAGTTATTATGGAGAAAGATAATACCTTTATTTAAAATAAGTCATACCATTCAATATAAATAAGAGTAACACTTATGTGCCCCCCAATGCATGAATCTTCTTATGTGCAACGGGTGACCCAAATCCAATTTTTTAAAAGGTTTTTGTTTTTCTTGAAAAAAATAATAATTTTTTTTTCGAAAAAGTATTAATGATTGAAAAATGGATGTATATGAATAGACTTCAAATTTTTTATATTTTTTTATTTAGCACTTTTTTTTAAGTCTGTTCAATAAGGTGGCGAAAAAGTATCACTTAATTGGCCAAAAGTATTACCTTTTTCAATAAAAGTATCAATCTAATTAATACTTTTATTCATAATTTTATTAAAAAAAAGTAATATTTTTTTTGCCGATTAAGTGCTACTTTTTAGTATAGAAGTAATACTTTTAGAATTAGTACGTTCGATCCGTTACACATAAAAAAATCCATGCATCTGTATATGTAAGTTTTTATATATAAATAATGATACATTTTTTATGAAAAACTCCACACAGCTTATGAATCTGTCCGCCACTTGAAATGTAGAAATTTGAAATTCGTATATCTATGATGTACATGAGACATCTTTGATTTAACTAATCCTCTTCATTATTCAAACACCTACTATCTCTCTCTCTCTAGATTACGCCTGTCGTTACCTGATTGGTGACTATTAAGACATAAAAAAGAAAGAGGTGGAGAACCATTTCTTTCTTACGCAACTTTCCAATGTTAGCCAAATCGAAAGGCAAATTAGCTTCCCCTTTTATGTCTCTTCATTAATGGAAATAGACAGCAGCAACATCGATGGATCGGATGAGTTGTTACTCAATTACTATTATTAGCTACTAGGCTAATTAATTAACGTTAATTTTATTTTATACACCTCCATAAATATCCTCAAACACAACCCCACCTTTTATGAAAATAGAAAAAAAGGAAATTCTCATTTAGTTTTAGTTTAGAGTTAATTACTAAATAAATCATGACATTTGGTCCAATTTTCAATTACAACATGACTTTTAAAACTTATCAATGCTTGTATAAATATTTTTCTATTACAACATCGACCACATTTTTTTGACACTAATTGTATCGTCACCACCATCATTAGATGCATCTTGACGAGACATTCATTTACCCTCAACCAATTTCACAATCCGCCACTTTTACCGTCGCTAATTGAGAGTGGAAGAATGACAAAACTAACTTTAACTTCCAATTAACGGCGGTAAAAGTGGCGGATTGTGAAATTTGTTGAGGGTAAATGAAGGTCTCGTCAAGATGCATCTAACGGTGGTGATGACGATACAATTAGATGTCGAAAAGTCTAATTATTTGGTAATTAACCCTTTAGTTTAAGGCAAAAACTTGTGTGCATCAGGCGCACAATACCCCTTATTGTACACCTGCCGGTTGAAACCGGTTTTCTGCCGGTTGAAACCAATTTTCCGTCGGTTCGGTCTGAACCGGAGTATAAATACAATTTGTACCCCTGTTTTTACCATTCCCCAAATATTTTCACCTCTTTTTTCACGCCGTCGTTTTCTCTCAAACCGTCGCCACCGTCCCCTCAGTTTCTCCTCTTGACCCGTCGCCGCCGTCCCGTTCCTTGTTGTCACCAGCCTTTGCGGTCTCGTCGCCGCCACCTATTTTCACGCCTCTCTTCCTCTGTGATTTCGTCGAAGCCCTAGCTCCTAAAAACTATTTCAAGCTTTTTAAGGTACCGATTCGATTCAACTTATAAATATATTTGTTGTGCACATGTTTTCATGATGATTATACTTTCAAATCTGTTGAATTAATCTAATTCGTGATTGCGGTTTCTTACCATCGATTCCTCTGTGTCAAAAGGGTGAGATGAAGCTCCCTTCGCTCACAAACCTCTTTTAGGTCTTGAAGCTATACGTTTACTATCTGTAACCTAATAATAATATTTCTTTTCGAAATAATAGAAATAATGAAATAAAAAGTACAACACGTAGCTTACTGGCTAATCGGTCCATCCAGGATGGAATCAGGAATCCCGGTCAGTGTAGATTGTGGTTCAAATTCGGAGAAAGAACTTGTGGTAGCTTTTTCTTGCTTTTTGTTGGTTTATAATGAAATTTTGAGTTGGTGATGAAACTATAATTTACTTGCAATGTTGATTAATTAGAATTTAGAATTATGGTTTGTCAAAACAGAGAAATGGAGAGTACTTTTTATTAGTTAGATCAATTTAGTACTATTTCAAGTGGACATCGAGAGCCTTTTGTAGTTTAGGTCTCAATGTCCTTTATTAGTTCTCGGGTCTCTGGAGTACTCTGGACATGTTCGTTAACAATGATTGTACAAATTATCTTAAGAGTTTTAATGAAGTATCCTCCGTTTACTAGAGGAGTTCTGAGTTGAATGCCACAAAAAATGCTCACCAAATAATCGTTTGCATATATTTTTCTGATTAGGTGTTTGGGTGTTTGGGTGTTTGGGTATTATTGATTCTATATTTTTGGCGATTCTTGTAGTATCTGTTACCCTGCGAAAGTTTAATAACTTGACAGAGAGAGTACTGAAATAATAAAATTCGTAAAGAAGTGTTTACTAAATGCAGAACACAACCTCATAAAATGGACTGCCTAACAGATTTGTTGCTGAGAAAAGTTTGAATCTTTTGAGCCATTTGTAGATTTGTAATATATTGCTCTCTCTTAGTTTTTGAACTTTTGTGATTGCTCATTAATTAGGATTAGCTTATTCTCATTGTTTTAATCCATGGAATGGCGAGAATTTTGGATATAATTGAATTTCAGTATGATGATATGTATTCCATCTGTTTGACGAAATATGCTTAGTTTCATATTAGTATGTCATAGATACATTCACCTGAACGTCAAATTGTTAGTAAACAAATAAATAATTGCAATTATGTTCTTAAATGTATCTTGATTGTTAAAAGTCTTGTTATTGTGATAAAGTCTTGTTTTGGTTGGTTTGCTTATTGATTTGTTATTTTCTGATTTTATTTAATGTAACAGGTTGAAAAGTTTATTTGTAAATGGCTGATACGGGTGATAAAAGTTCGAAGAAAAGCAGTGGTTATTTCAAGCTACCTATTGCGAAGCCTAATAGGATTCCTAAGAGGGTTCTTAGGTCGCAGGATGGGAAAAATCTATTGCCTGCTGCCAAAAGATTGAAGATTTCCTAGGCTTCTCCTAAAGCTAGTGGAAATGAAGCTGTCTCCAAGACTGATGTTGGAAAGTTGTCTAAGCAGTATGATGCAGTTGCAAAGGTCTCTTCTGAAGCTGCAGTTTCTAAGGTGTCTAAGGACTCCCCTAAAGCTGCAGTTGCAAAGGTCTCCAAGTCGTCTTCTGAAGCTGCTGGTGCAAGGTTTTGAAGGGGAAAGGAAAGTCTCAGGTTGAAATCAAACCTGATGTTGAAAATAGAATTAAGAGGAATGAAATATTTGAAGATGTGAAAGAGAAAAATGAAAAAAGATATGGATCTTGAGGAAGAGGTGGTGAATGTAAAAAAATTTATGTTTTGTTCCACTTATGTTGTTCTTATAGTATACATGATGTAGGTTAAATATTTTTTTCATTTACAGTATTGTTATGCCTTATAGTACTGTCTGTTATGCCATATAGTACTCTCTGTTATGCTTAATAGTACTCTATTATATGCCATATGGTAATCTCTGTTATGTCTAGTAGTATTTTGTGTTGTGCCTTATAATATATTGTATTATGCCTTATGCTACTATCTGTTATGCCTTATGTTACTCTTGTTATGCCTAGCATTTACAGTATTGTTATGCCTTATAGTACTGCCTGTTATGCCATATAGTACTCTCTGTTATGCTTAATAGTACTCTCTATTATGTCTTATGGTAATCTTTGTTATTCCTAGTAGTATTATGCCTTATAGTACACTGTTTTATGCCTTATGCTACTCTCTGTTATGTCTTATGCTACTCTCTGTTATGCCTAGTAGTTTTTTGTGTTATGTCTAATAGTACATTTATTTTATTCCTTATAGCACTCTCTGTTATGCCTTATAATATACTGTTGTATGCCTAATAGTATACTGTTTTATTCCTAATAATATATTTTATTATTAATACATTTTCCAACTTTGCAGGGACTTCTATAATCAATGTAGACCAACAGCTTTGTATAACATTATACAAAAATTGACTGATTCACAAAAGAAAGATGTGGAGAGTATGGGCTTTGGTGGATTGTTACACCTAGGAATTTCTAAGAATTCTACCTGTGGCATGATTAAATGGCTTGTAAGTCATTTTAATCCTAGTAGTAGAATGCTAGGTTTGGATAGTTTTAGAAGAATCCCCATAACTACTGATGATGTATATGATGTGTTTATGATCCCACGCAATGAAGGTGTGGGTGTGCCAGTGTATAGTCGTTCTGTTGGGGAGTCAGATTTACAGAATAGGTTTCAATCTGAATATGGTATAACCTCTGGTGCCAAGGTTTCTATGTTAGATTCTTTGATAACTGACCGGTTGACTGATGGTGGGGATGATTTTAAGAGAGTCTTCTTGTTGCATTCTCTATTTTCTTTCTTGGCTCCAACCCTAAATCGTTCTTTGTCTACTGGGGTTCTAAAATCTACCAAGGATGTTTCTCTTATTCCTACTTTTAACTGGTGCTCCTTTATTTTAGAGAGACTCTGTTAATCGGTGGATACTTTCATGAATGGTCAGGGTGGGTATGTTGGTGGGTACACTATGCTACTGCAAATTATCTATTTTCATAGGTTACAATGGCATGGAGTAGTTGAGTCGTGCCTTCTTTCTCTTATACGCCATTGGACGTATACGAAAGTGGCCAAGAGGTGTGGGGAAGAGGCTAAGGCAAAAGTTTATGGCGATGGAGATTTGGTTTTGGGTAGGTTTCCATTATCAAGAAATGGGAAGGTTGCAACAAATGAAGATGTCTCTAGCGAGAAAGTTTGTGGCAAAAGACCGGTTGAAGAGGAAGAAGAAAATGATGAAGATTTAGACTATATTAGATTTCGTATACCAGATGGTGATTTGAAGAACTCTGCTTTGAAAAAGGCGGCCACTGATGGAAGTTTATTTTTTAAAGTTTTTATATTTTTGTTATTATGTTATGCCTTATAGTACTCTATGTTATGCCTTTATGGTACTCTCTGTTATGCCTTATTGTATTCTCTGTTATGTCTAGTAGTATTTTATGTTATGCATAATAGTACATTGTGTTATGCCTTATAGTACTCTCTCTTATGTCTTATAGTACTCTCAAGTATGCCTAGTAGTATTTTGTGTTATGCCTTATAGTACTCTCTATTATGTCTTATGATACTCTCTGTTATGCCATATAGTACTCTCTGTTATGCCTTATAGTACTCTCTGTTATGCATAATAGTACTCTATGTTATGCATTATAGTACTCTCTGTTATGCATAATAGTACTCTATGTTAACCTAATAGTACTTTGTTTTGCAGCCTCTTCATGAGATGTTGTTTTTCTTCAAGAGGGATATATCAATCGTTTCAACCCAATATATTTCCAAATTATTCAAAATTAGTAGATCTTCATCAGGTGATGATGCTCCTAGTTAAACCCCTGAAACCACAGAATCTCAGAAATTTTTCTCGGATCCAAGAGTCCATACTATTATTGATGACGTGGTGAAGAACTTCCTTAGATTTAAGAATATGGATTT
>JAUEKW010137931.1:0-11254 GCA_032274785.1 Ajuga reptans
TAATAATAATAATAATAATAATAATAATAATAATAATAATAGTAATAATAATAATAATTAAATATAATTTTCCAACCCACAAACCCTTCCTCAATTATCCACACAAACCCAATATTTTACCTCTCTCAGCTACTTTGCTCAGCAGATTTACCTCAGTCAACAGTGTCACAGCACCCTTCAGCCCCAACCAAACACAACCTAAGATTAAGAAGTCAAAGTGAACTTGGCTTCCAGGTGACAACACCGAGCTCCACCAATTAAAGTATAAAACGTGCTCATTTAGCCTACTAATTTAACATTTCACTAACTTCCAAAAATTCCCCCATATATATAAACCCTAAATCCCCCAATTTCCCCCAAAACTCAATCCCCTAATAAAAACCCCACCGTAAAAAAATACAGTATTCTTGGAAAAAAATCCATTGGTTTTACCCAACTATTGTATGAATCTTTACGAAACTATGTACGAGAACAACAATTTGATGAGCTCCGCCGCATCATGGAGCCGCCATGAAGATAAGATTTTCGAGAAGGCTTTGGTTGAATTTCCGGATGGAATCGGCGATCGGTGGCGGAAAATTGCGGAATTTCTTCCGGGAAAATCTCCGGAGGAGGTACAAGTGCATTATGAAGCTCTCCTGTATGATATTGCTGAGATTGACTCAGGCCGGGTTGAGTTGCCAAGCTATTCCGATGAGTCGATTGGGTGGGAAAACGATGGTGCCAGGTCGAGGGTGCCGGGTCAGATCTCATTTGCGTCGGCTGGAAGTCGGAACCGACACTCTGAAGTCGAAAGGAAGAAGGGAACTCCTTGGACCGAAGAGGAACACAGGTTTCTCTCCTCTCTTTTTTTTTTTTTTTTCCAAATATACCATTTATACATTCTGTTGGTTTTCTTAAAAGGTGTTATAATGAAAAATGCGATTCATTTTGTGTTTGTTGAATTCAATGTTCCATTTTTTGATTTTTTTTTTTTGTAATTTATACTTAGTTTCTTTAAGTTTGAATGTTAATTGTTGTGGAAAACAGAGATTTGACAAATGTTCCTCCGCAGTTACAGTAAGTTACCAAATTTAGTTCTGAGCGTGGTTATATTCTATTCTTGCCCTTTCTTATTTGGGTATATGGAAAATGTTTCATTATGATTTTGCCCGGCTGAAAAAGGTATATATTTTCAATGATTACATGGTTTTTTTTGGGGACCATGGATTAGAAACAAGGCCTAAGTTCATTAAATAGTTACTGTTTTTCATTTTGAGATCATTAATTTGTTTAATTGCTGAGTTGTTGAATTCAGGAGACAACTCAGACAAGTGTATTGATGTAGAAATGAACCTCACATTACTCTATTTGGAAATCTGTTTGTATGTTGAGATTTTAGGGGAATGGGTAACAAAGGCTATACTCCTACAGGACTCTTATTTTGGGACGAGGGAGTATTTGAAAATAGGGCTCGGTGTTCTTAATTTCTTTATAGAAACGATTGAAGAAATATTTTGATTATATTCCTGAGCAAGATAGATAGGGCTAATAAATATAGGTAGCATCAATAAAAGGAATATAAGGGAGTTTAGGGACTCCTAATTATATTTACACATCTTTCAAGAATGCTGAAAGGAAAAGCATAGATTTATTTTTTCAGGGATCAATATTTCGCTCTCCTTTACACATATAATCAACATAAAATTTCCGTGCATTTTACTTGTGGGCTTAGAACTACAATTGAAGTAGGCATAGCAACTTTGCAGTTGAAATCAAGACTTCGTTTGAATTAGAATGCCATATTCTGTGATGGAGCCAAATTTTTAGCTTAGTCCAAGTCATGATTCAACTGCAATTTGTCACGGGAAGTAGCCTTTTCATGGCTTACTCAATAAACCATTCGTTGAGAAAACGGGGAAAAAAAGAAAAAAGAAAGACTTGCTATGCTTGTGAGGAGCTTTATTGTGAATCAGGCATCATATAGTCAGGTCTTGATGCTTTTGAGTATCAAATCGTGATTGTTCTTAACACTTTCTTAACATTTAACATTTGCACTCATTGATATTTTTTATATAACTGACCTTACATAGTGGGATTAAGATTAGTTTGTTTGTTGCAACTATCCTTGATATAAAGCTAAGCTTGTTCTTATAATATCGCCTACTATCAACTCAATTTTCTACATCTTTTGCAGGCGGTTCTTGATTGGGCTCGATAAATATGGCAAAGGTGATTGGAGAAGCATTTCAAGGAACGTAGTAGTTACACGGACTCCAACACAAGTTGCAAGCCATGCTCAGAAGTATTTCCTCCGCCACACGTCAGGGAAGAAAGAGCGAAAAAGGTCAAGCATTCACGATATCACAACTGCCATGGACAGCTTGACTGTGCCTCCCCCGACCCCTACGAATCTGGCTGCTAATGGAGGCTTCCAAGACTATAGTTATTCCATGCCGTGAAGAATCAGGAAGTTATTTATATTGTATATAGCAAATACCTCTGTATACACTAACAGATGAATTTGTATAGTTGCCTTTGCCTTTTGGTGATTAGAACGGTAGTAGGTAGGCGTGGTGATTATAGCTCAGAGGTTCTTTAGTTGCTTAGTTGTATATGAATGAGAAGATACAGTATCTCTAGTTAAACTTTGGTTAAAAGTGGTTGGTGTTGACATTCTTTTGTTGGTGACTCAATTGTGCCTCGCAATCGTTTTAGGATAAAGGTCAATGGCACTTGAGTTTTTATTAGTTGATCAGTTGATCTATTTATATATTCCAAAGTAAAACTTTATCCAAATATAAGTTGGTGGGAGTGGGCGCTCCCGCTGTTCATCTAATTAATTATATGGTTATGGCCGTAAACGAATCGAGCCGAGCTTGTAGGTATTCGTGTTTGATTCATTTTTTTTTAATCAAACTCGGGCGGAATTGAGATGTGTTTGATTTTGCTCAAGAACGTGTTAATGAATGTGTTTGACCATGTGCTCGTGAATAACTAATTATTTTGTTTATGAACATCAAATAAATACACATTTTCCTAAATCTCCATACAGATAAACGAATTTAACCAAATGCTCATTAGAATAGAAGGTAATATAAGACTATTATATTATATGTTATATGAATATTGTTGTTTTTGTTGTTATTTTTAATATTATTACAATTATTATTAATTAGGTTTTAAATGAGGTTGTTCGCGAGTTACTAATAAACGAGTCAATTAATATTCAAGCTCGTTTATAAAATAAACTAAAACATTCATTCATATATTCGAATAACGAACTTGTTCACGAACTGTTCAACGAAAAAAACCCTGTTTATTTGCAGCACTAGTCAGGGTTCACCAAAATTTTATCCTGCTTTGTAATTACTTTTCGTATTCGATTTTATTGATATATGATGATTATGAATGTGACATATAAATATTGTATTATTACACGGTATCACACAATTGTAAAGCATACAGTAAATAATATGAAGAAAAACTGAATGGTAACCTTATATTATAAATTACAAAAAATGACATAAAAATTTGATTTTGAATTTCAAGAAATGCTGCCCAGAAAACTACAATGCAACTTGCATAGAAGGGCCCTCCAAAAATCAACTGTATATGTTGAAAGTAACACATTAGACCATCAAGATAATATATCATATTCTACTTTTATCAAAGTTCAAAATCTTGAACAATATTCAAATATCTACTCCTTTTAACCTCTTCTAACTTTGACAACTCCTACTATATTCTCTTCATCACCATGGAAGAAAACCAAGGCAAGGCTCTTCACATAGTGATGTTTCCATGGCTGGCCATAGGCCATCTCCGGCCATTCTTTCAGCTGTCGAAATACTTAGCTCGAAAGGGCCACCGGATTTCGTTCATTTCGAGCCCAAGAAACCTTCAAAGAGCTATTAAAGTAGCACAAGATTTATCCCACCTTATCAATCTGATCAGCTTTCCTTTGCCAGAAGTCGAACACTTGCCGCTCGACGCAGAGTCGTCCATGGACGTCCCTCATGTCAAACAACAGCTGTTGAAAGTAGCGCTCGATTTGCTTGAGCCGAAGATACGTTCTTTTCTTGAGGATACTAAGCCTAAACCTGATTGGATTGTCTATGACTATGCCTCTCACTGGCTGCCGTCGCTTGCAGAAGAACTCGGCGTCTCTAGAGCCTTCTTTAGTCTTTTTACCGCTGCTTTCATGGCGTTTTTGGGGCCTCCGTCTGCTCTGATTAGCCAAACGCATAGCAGGACCACTGCTGAGGACTATACTAAGGTGCCTCAGTGGATCCCTTTTAGTTCCAACATGGCTTTTCATCTTCATGAAATGACAAGGAACATAGAGAAAGGTGTTGCTCTCTCTCTCTCCCTCTCTCTCTCTCTTGGTTGACCTAAAATCTTGGTTTTGTGCCTTGTGAACAGATGCAGATGGGAACGAGTACGATTCAGGGACGTCCGATCCTATCCGATTTGGACTTTGCATAGATGGAAGTGACATAGTGATCTTCAGATCATGTGTTGAGTTCGAACCGGAATGGTTCGATCTCGTTCACAAACTCTACAAGAAACCTGTTTTTCCAGTTGGAGTACTGCCAATTGGAGACGAAGACGACGAAACTGACAGCAACACGGACTGGCTGGAGATCAAAGAATGGTTAGACCTGCAAAAGGACAACTCATTAGTCTACGTGGCACTCGGAACTGAAGCTGCATTGACACAGAAAGAAGCTCATGAACTTGCCCTTGGATTAGAGCAATGTGGATTACCCTTCTTTTGGGTACTAAACAGAAACTATCTGTTGGAGATGCTGCCTGATGGATTCCTTGACAGAGTTAGAAACAGGGGAATGGTTTATACTAAATGGGCCCCACAGATCAAGATTCTGCGTCATCCAGCTGTTGGCGGGTTTCTGACGCACTGTGGGTGGAACTCGGTGACTGAGGCGCTCGGTTTTGGACGAGTATTGATCTTGTTCCCGGTTATGAATGATCAAGGGCTGAATGCTAGGCTTTTGCAAGAGAAGAAAGTGGGAGTGGAGATACCGAGGAATGAGACAGATGGATCGTTTACGAGTGAAGCGGTAGCTGAGACAGTGAGGCTGGCAATGGTTGGGGAAGAGGGTAGAAGTGTGAGAGAGAATGCAAGAAATATGAGAGAGGTGTTTGGGAGTAAGAGTAGAAGCAACTGTTATATTGACAGTTTGGTTCATCATATGATGGATACAAAGGGGAGCTCATCATCACAATGATTGGGTGGACTACATCACACACCCTGTACATATCTCCGAAAGGAGGAGAGGCCTTCGCATTCCTAATTAATGGGTCGGAACCATGCCTAGCCGCACGACTTATCGTTCGATCAACCTTTCACCAGGTCCCATATCGACCGCACACACCCGTGTGCGTGTGCGTGTACTGACGATCGTCTCTTCTATACCTTTCATTTCAAGAGGGATTCTACTCTAGATTACCAGATTATTTTTGGATAGTAGAGAAACAATTTACCTTGCATTAAACCATAAAGAAAGAGACTTGCAACTAGAACATGTTAATTTTTAGTTTTCTTAAATAATGTGTATGTCAATTCTCATTAGGATACAAAGTGAAGCATCAGGATATGCTAATTCCTAACCCATGACTGATACTAGTTAATTATACCATGTTATTGTCATACAAAACTTCCAATTTTAGCACTTACCAACCGAACTTTACGGAAATGGATCCTCTGTTGGGTGACCAGCCCTGCCCCGTGTGCTAGGTACCAAGACAATGTTGTTTTGATCAATAGCAAAATGACGCCATTTTTTGTCAGTTTATATGCCAAAGTGCTAAATCTTAAAGGGGGCGTATGGCTAAGTGTGATTCACCCACTTTAGAATGGGTAAATCTGAAGAAAGAAAAAGGTAATTAGAGCAGAAGCTTATTAAGAAAAAACTGAAATTCGAGTTAAAGCTGCGTAGGTGAAAGCAACTCTATAAACCACTTGAAATTGTTCACACGTCACCAAACCCATACACAAGATCAAAAGCCTAAACAAGAGTTGCACAGGTACATTTTATTCTCCCCGTACGCTTGAAACCACAAGTATATGAAACCATCCAGTGCCAACCACCTACTTCAGCGCTTACAAAATCCTCTTACTCTTCAGCCTGCTGGTGAAAGCAAAAACACAAGAAAATCAAATGAATTGAAATGAAAGAATAGAGCATGCAAATCACTGAAATTGTGCTGCAATATAGCCAGTAAATTAAATGAATGCATGGTGTATACTGAAGCAGCTTCAACAATGATACGACCAACTATTAAGCTTGTGTACTTTATTTCAAATCAGATAAAGTAGATTTAGTTGTTCGTGAAACCCATGCCAACTGACCCAGATGCAATTCACATCAGCACCCAGAATACCGTTATTGTGAATGCTAGCATCCATGTAAAAATTGAAGTGTTATTCTTTATAAGCTAATCTTTTTTTTTTTTTTATTATTTTTCCCTAATCTAAGAACAAAGAAAAACCCTCTCATTTCTCCCCAAGGTGACTCGAACCCAGAACCAATGGTCTAGGTAGTGGATGCTCTTGCCACTTAAGATAACCAACTTCTGTCATTCTTTATAAGCTAATCATCAACTCATTGCTTTCATTTGGCATCATGTGAAGAAATGGTTCCAAAAAAGACAAAAACATTGATACTCATTCATAGTCCTCTAGGATTTTATTTTGATCAAAAGGCAGTGTAATTCTTTACATGATTTCAACCTACAAGTAGATACTTTCTTTCCCTTTTTAACCATGCCAAGTTTTTACTCCCGATAGAAAAACTCAATCTGTCATCATATAATCCAATTTATCCTGAACACAAACTACATTCTTCTTGTTCTTCTTCTTCACCACCCACACCCCTCTCTTTTTACACACCGTAAATTGATTAATGATATGATACTTTATCCAAAGTGTGGAGTATGTATAAGCTAGACACAAATGAGGTAAAGGATGCAATTCGGTAGGGAGATAATGGAATAAAAACCAAGAGCAAATATCAGTTCAATTGGTTAAAAGGAAAAAAGAAATAATAATAACCTCAATTCCCAGCTTTAATAATTTCCATAGCTTTGCTTTTAACAAGATACAAACGGCATGCCTTCCATAAATTTACATCTGATTATATCATAAACAAGATTTCCTAAATTTTATACGATTTCAGATCATAATCACAACTTGGCAAAAGATGAATTAATTAATTAAAATTGTCCTCCACAATTTCTCAGAGATGACACAAATGTTCATTCTCCAGGCACCTCAAAATCTTTAACCAATTACAACTACAATAATTCCACAAGAAGAGCAAACTATAAACCAAGAAACAGAGTCAAACCAAACATTCAATTATAATCTGATAGAAATTTCATGAAACGCATAACAACAAATCTTCAAAGAGAAAAGGTAACTATAACGACCTTGTCAGATTTCTCCTTTTCAGCTTTCTCTCTGCTCCGCCTTCTTCTTCAGCTTCTCCATCCTTTCCCTCTCCATTTTCTTCACGCCAGAATAAGACAAAAACATCATTATATAGTGCGAAACTGAAAAATATAAAACATTGTTCTGAAAAAAGAAAAATCACCTGAATGTAAACAGTCTCCTTGGCACGCTCTTCTTCACTGAGTACACGACCCCTGCTATGGCTGAAATAGCGAAGGCCCGAAGTCGACGATTGCACAGAAGAGCGTAACTCGTTCAAGAACTTGGATTGGAGTAGCTGGCGCCACTGCTGCTTCGTTTGAAGGTTTCGGTACCATTTGGTTTTGATTCTTCTCCACACCCTGATCGGACGATGAAGAGAGCCCCCTATGACTTTATCGACTAAGAACCTGACATATAGGGATCTCCTGATCTTCTCGTGGGTTGTCACATCATTCTCCTTGAAGGAGATTAGATCACCAGGATAGATTTTCCAACGAATCCTGTTGACTACTTGATGGTTGACACAAACCCTTCCATGGCTGATCAACTGCCTTGCTTGAGGAAGAGTTTGGCAAAAGCGTATCCGAACCAAACTCACATCTAATCTTCTTTCTAGATTGAGTAGAAAGGGGATATACGATCTTCTGGCTGTCCTTGTAACAGACAAGTCTCCATAAAAATGGGACAACTTTCGTGTTCTTTCTAATTGGATGTTACTATGTTGGTTCTTTGTCATCCTCAAGAACCTCCCCTTCCTCCTCAATCCCCTGAGGATGCGACGCTGTATGATTGTGAGTTCTCTGTTCCAAACGTTTCCCCCAAGTACCCTACAACTTTTGAACATTGTCATTTCTCTGTTCCAAACGTTTCCCCCAGGTAACCTACAACTTTTGAACATTGTGAGTTCTCTGTTCCAAACATCGTTTCCCCCAAGTAAACTACAACTTTTGAACATTGTGAGTTCTCTGTTCCAAACGTTTCCCACAGGTAAACTTTTGAATCGGAAAGCAGCCATTAGCGGAGATTGCCAGTTGCCCTCCATTACACGACGCAGTCCACCACACAAAATGGCAGATCTCATCGCCATTAGCTTCTTCAAGTGTTCTGGAACTTCGACCTAGGGATGTAAACGAATCAAATATATTCGACTTGATTCAAAATTCTTAAATTAAAAAATTCGAAACAGCAATGTAATAACTGGAGAGCACCTCCTTGAAACCTGACAAAATTATTGGGGTAAAGAAAAACCTAAAAGGAATGCTTCAACCGAGGCCAGATGAAAACTTATGGTTTGCATATTTCACCGGGAGGGGACAAATACATATAGAGCCAAGAAAACGAGTAAAATTAATTGCAGTAATTTGAAGGGAATCTACATCTTATGAATGGAAGGTCATATGAAATTCAGTTGATCGGCGTACCGGTGCACGGTGGAAGAAGACGTCTCCGCCAGATGCACGGTGTCTCTACTCTTCAGTCCCCAGCGGCGCCTGAAATGAAATGAGAAACAAAAACCCTGCTGCAACACTCCCTCAGTATATATTCACTTTAAACATATGTTTTAACTATAGATTGATATGATATACTAGAATTGCCCTTGGATTTGTAAATATAATGGTGAGTATATAATAAAATTAATACACTTATATAATTATAATGTAATGAAATATTAAATAAAAAAATATATATAATAAAATATGTAACTATATACTTGTTTTTTAAAACTCAAATTATATGTTTGTTAATAAAATAAAAAGCATTTAAAAGAGTATTTTTAAATACATAAATATGAATAATTAATGGAGTATTTATTTTCACTGGAATGTAAATATCTTTGTTATGCTTGCACAAAAGATCATTCTAATCTTCTTATATGACTCAAATTTTCTCAAGTATTTCTCAAATTAATTTTTTGGAATAGCTTCACAATTTTGTTATATATACAAATTTATTTAAATAACATAATATATTAAAACTAACCCAATAAAGATATTTTATATCAAAAAATAATATAACTATTATTTCAAATTATATACCCATAGTTAAATATATATATATATATATATATATATTGGCAGATTTGGCTCGCCACACGCAAACACATACCCAACTATTGTTGTGTTTTTTTTGTCAGTTTTCTACAAAAATGACAAAGTTTCCACTCGAGCAAAAAAGAAAAAAAAAAGGCGAAAAACTTCCTCCTATAGAAGATTTCATTTTATTATATAGTAAGATAATCTGTGAATAAAAAATCATTAAGAAAAAAAAAACTTACATAAAAGTCGTTCGCGTCAAATAACTTGAAGACGGCTAATAATATTTTTTGTTGTTCAGGTCGGGATCCGGATTTGACACTGTGAGAAGCCATTGCAAATTGTCTTATGTGTTATTTTTCTCAATGCCCTGAATTCGGGAGGGTTTCGTGGTGATGTTTATGATGCACTAATGGTGAGCATTTATATGTGTAATAATGATGCGTTGATGTAAAATAGCTTCGTTAAGTTACATATACTAATAGGCGACATAAATTGACGATGTAAATAGGCTATAAAAATTGGATATGGATATTGGCGTGAAAAATGCTGCTATGTAAGATTAACCATAAACCAGCGCATAGTTTTTCCAATAATTGAGACTATTTGAATTATTAACCATAAATCAGTGCACATTTTTTCCAATATTTGAGATTATTTAAATTGATTTCCATATATGTGAAACAATTAAATTTAAATTATACGTTAATTTGAGAATATTTGATTGTGGTTAAATTTAGTAAATTTATAGTGATTAATGTGCTATTCTTATATTGGGTAAGTTTTGACCTAACTTGTTGGAAAATTTTATACTGTGCGAAGATTTGCACTGATTGATTGAGATAATTCCTTATATATGAAATTGGCCATAAGTCTTCATTTTTTGCTGATTTAATTAAATTTGCTAAATTTATAGTGATTGGTATACTATTCTTGTACTGAGCAAGTTTTGACAAAACTTGTTGGAAAATTCCATATTTTGGTCAGATTTGCACTGATTGATTGATATTTGAACCAAACTCGTCTATAAATATATATGCTAATTATGGGTGATTAGTGATCAATCAACAATTTAACATAACAGGCGCCATACTCGAATATGAGGTGATTTTAGAAGGGAAAATGTTTAAATTAACTATTTATAGACGGTTGTATTTTATAATTAAGTAAGATTATATATTTAAAACTAGTAAGTGCTCCCGTGCGATGCACGGGTATATTATGTTTTCTTATAAAAAAATATGGGCGCGATATTGTAGAACTCAAATATATAAAAAAATTATTTTTCGGTAAGTATATTTAATAGTTAGAGCTCGGATATATATTGTGTAAAATCAATACCACTATTAATACACAACTATGAATCTCATCAATTTTATTGTTAAGGCGAACACAAAATATACTGTATACTATAAATTAAAAAAAAATCCCTATATACAATATTTTATGTCATAATACTATATTTTCATTGTCACAAAAGAAGTAAAATATCAGTCATTTAAGATTGGTGATTTTTGAGACAACCACATACAACTGGTCATGGTTGAAACATGGGTTAAGGAAAAAAACTATAAGATAACAATTCTCTAAATAATTAATATATGTATGTTCGAATAAAGTAATTATATGATAGTAATATGAGATTCAATTTTAGTTAATTAACAAAAAACCTAAAAAATATACAAATTTTATTTAGAATGTTTTAGTTTGGTAAACATTGAAAAGTTCTCTTCTCGATCTAAAAGTAAGATACTATCTTGTGTGAACTAATCTTTATTTGCCA
>JAUEKW010137942.1:0-11252 GCA_032274785.1 Ajuga reptans
ACTAAACAATCATTCAAAAGTCCATCTCCCATCCGATTGCGAAGTGAATTATCCGAAAATGAATCCCGAGGATCAAGTCATGCTATAGCGCTGGGAATTATTATTTTTTTGAGTAAAAATGTAAAAATACTATTATACCCCTGAAAATTTTCAAAATTCCAGAGAGGCCCAGTACCTCCGGCCCCATGGTAAATCCGTCTTTGTTCCTATCCCTACAACATTACTACTGGGCCAATCATATTTCGAAAGCTTCATAAATATTAGCTTTCGGGCAGCCCAAATAACGGACCTATTAGGCATGTCGGGCCAAATAGGTCCGGTTATCCAGGCTGCAAATAAAGAGCCCAGCACGATCATTATTTCATGTTGTCTTGGACGGGCCGGGTTCAAATTGCGCATTCAAATCATCAAAAGTAAAATCTCCATTTAGCAATTTAATTGACTTAACCATAACATTTATGCAGAATCAAGAGCCATCACTCAATACATTGCACATACTTACACCAACAATGGAACTCCTCTAACATGCAAGGATCCAAAAGAGATGGCGATCGTCTCAGTATGGATGGAGGTGGAGGCTCAGAAGTACGAGCCTCCAGCCGCAAAGTTAACCTGGGAACTCGGCGTCAAGCCATTATTAGGGATGGTAACAGACGACGCTATTGTAGAAGCGCAAGAAGCAAAGCTGGCTAAGGTTCTTGATGTGTACGAAGCCCGGTTGGGCCAATCCAAGTACTTGGGCGGCGACTGCTTCACTCTAGCCGATCTCCATCACCTCCCTACAATGCACTATCTGACAGGGACACGAGTTAAGGCAGTGTTCGATTCAAGGCCTCATGTGAGTGCTTGGTGCAAGGATATCACAGCGAGGCCAGCTTGGGAAAAGTTTATTGCCATGAGAAACAATTAGAAGCTTCCAAGTTGTCGTTTTTTTCACCAGTATCAGCTTCTTCTCTGATTCTGTGTTTTGCCTGCAAATTTCTTGAAAAATTTGTCAGCATGTTGTATTTTTTGGAATAAAATTCTACTTGTGAAATGTATCTGATGTTGAAATTCTACCGTTTATCTTTAATTTGTAATGGATAATATAAAAATATGCTTGATGTTTTGTTCAGGAAGACTTTTTACAGCATACTAAATTATGTATCAATATAGTTGATACTTTTTTAAACATCACATCATCTTTAAACCTCGGGATAACAACAGTCTATAACACCGCATCTCTCATAGACATTTCATCAAACACTTTCCTGCACAACAAAATGTCACCATTTGCAGCTTTCAAATTCCACGAATCCAGATTTACACATCGTTCACTGATTACCTATATAATCTAGTCAATCAAATCAAGTTCAATTCCTCAAATTCAAATGCAACCTATAATAAAGTTCTATAAATATTCCAGCATCAAGTTCTCAAGTAAATCCGTAATTATTTATTTGAATAACAATTATTGGAAAAGTAATGAATGGACTGGCCAACTGGGCTCATAAGTGCCAAGCCCGGTAACGGAAGTAGCTTGATTGGACTCCTTTTTCCATTCTTATGGGCCCAATTCTGTCGCTTTCATTTAAGTCAGCGCTTAATTTATTAAATTGGAGCTAACACCGAATTTCTCCGGTGAGAACTTCCAAAAGTGAAGCTGATTTTTATCCCCGTCGCCGGCGAAACCAGCGGAGTTCTAATTCCCGGCGGCAAAGTTCCAAATGAGGTTAATTGGGTTGACCGGAGGCATAGCTTCCGGCAAGAGCACGGTCTCCAATCTCTTTAAAACTCATGGTATTCCAGTCGTTGATGCTGACGTCGTTGCTCGCGTATTCCCTCTCCCTCTCTCCACTTCATTTTTTCTCCTCGATTTTACAAGTTAATTCATTGCGGATTTGACACAGTTGTGTTTTGTGGATTTGTAGAATGTACTGAAGAAAGGCACGGGTGGATGGAGAAAAGTGGTGGCTGCATTTGGGGACGAGATTCTGCTGCCTAGTGGAGAAGTCGATCGGCCGAAGCTAGGGCAAATCGTATTCAACGATCCTGATAAGCGTCAGCTTCTTAATAGGTAACTGCTGCTACGTCTACAGAAGAAGAGACGTAGATCGTTTATTCGAGTAGAAAATTTGAATTGGAGTTCTGATAGGGTTTTTCCTGAAAAGTAGATGATAGATTTAAAAATTTGTAAATGTGCCAATATGCACTCTAAAGTGTAGTTTATGTTTATGTGGGCTAGCTCAAGTGGTAAGGAGCGGATGCTCGTTATGTGTTAGGGGAGATTTACCCCCTCATTTTTCTTGTGGCACCATTGAAGGCTACCCTCTTATATTGACTGCAAATACATGTTAGGGGTCTTAAAGCCTTGTGTGTTTATAAAGAAGCGTATTCGAAGACATGCCTGTATCACGTCGTAGTTACCATTTGATTAGCCAAACCTAATAGTTTTGTTGGTTTGAACTAGTGACTCAGCTTGTAAGCTTATAGAGTCTTCGAGTTTATCAAAAACTGTGCTGATTTTTATGCTCGTTTGTCGAAGTGAAGGGCATTATACGAGCAGGAATATAGTTCCACTTTACGTTAACATAATGAATATATGTGTAGTGTTTTCTAGTATTGGCTAGAGTCCTAGACTATGATTTTGCCATCTTGGAACAATGATGTGAATTCTTGGTAACTTGAGTGTGGTAAAGACTCTTATTGATCTCTCTCTCTCTCTCATTAATTCTGGAAAACCTCCTACAATGTAACTAGATAAAATATTTGAGGTTTGTGTTTTTTCTCTTCCCCAAGGCCCGCATTAAGGGTTGCAATTACACCAATCATATATAGAAATGAAGTTTAGCAAGCTTTTACTTTTCTTTTACCTTCTCCTTGAAGGTTCATTAAGATGTTAATATTATGTTTTCAAATATCCTTGATGCTTTGAATTTTAAATTATTTTGTTTTTCAGGTTGCTGGCCCCTTATATTTCATCCGGGATTTTCCTGGAAGTTTTCAAGCTATGGATGAAGGGTTGCAAAATTATTGTTCTTGATGTACCTTTGTTGTTTGAGGCCAAATTGGACAATTGGACTAAGCCCATAATTGTAGTCTGGGTTGACCCTGAGACTCAACTTCAGCGACTTATGGCGAGAGACGGAGCAACAGCTGAAGAGGCCAAGAGTAGGATCAATTCTCAGATGCCTTTGGATTTGAAGAGGGCTAAAGCAGATATTTTGATTGATAACTCAGGATCGCTGGATGATCTGAATGAACACTTCAGGGAGGTATTAGTCCAAGTCAAAAAGCCTTTGACATGGACTGAATTCGGGCTTTCTAGAAATGGAGCTCTTGTAGCTTTTGTTTCTATTCTTTTTGGTGTTATCATATGTCGCAAAGCTTTGTGATGGACATGGGCTTGGCCCTAATAGCTTTTTTACGTTTCTGATGGTTAAATTTGGCTTGCTTATACATTCTTATGCGCAACTGATTCACGGAAATAATTTTTCTAGTATTTGTAAAAAAATTAAGTACCTCATGTGTTGTAACGGCTTATGTACCAATAAGAGTTTTAATGGCCTTTGAATTCCAGTAAATAGTTTTGTGATGTGAACTTTGCCTCCCAAAGTACCAGGCAACGTTTCTTTTGTTTTTCTTTAGAATTAACAGCTGCAATGTGCGATAAAAGTTGGGATTGAAATCTACAATTTAGTTATGACCACCTTCTGTCATGTGGTGTTACTAGTGTAAGAGGTTTCTTTGGACCCTCTGATGTTTAGTTAAAGATCGCCATAATATTTTGATATACGATATGCCTTCTCGTTTTTGAATGCAGCTTTGCAGGACACCTTATTGACTTGGATGCAATATGTGTTGCTTTTTGTGCTTAAAAGCAGATGGCCCGAGTATTAAGATCATATAGTATTTTCTGAATGGATGAAAATTTCCTCGTCCTATGTTGTATACTAAATTCAAAGAGTGATGTTGACATTATGCACATTGGAAGTAGCTGTTCTGTTTAGCAAGAGGTTTTTTGTATCTTTGTCATTCGTCAGAGGAGGGTGTTTGTTTCATGATTAAGAAGCACAAGTGTGGTTTCTAAAAGAAATAAAAAAATTCCAACTTAGAGATACTAATTTTGTTTGATTGATGTTATTGGTGTTTCGTTTTATTGCCTAACATGAATCATCCTGCTATGGTACTTTACTGTATGCTCAACTATCTTTATCACTTTAAACTTTCTGACACCAACCCTCTTATGGTACTTGCATCTCATCATACATAATTTTCGTATATATCCTATACATTTATTTATGTAATACATAGATTTTTTAATAATTGAAGGAACATATTAGTTGGCATTTGTTGTGTTATCTAATGTTTGACTTGTCAATTGCATAAATCAGATGAATATTTCACAAATATGTCAGAATCTACTCCATTTGATAGGTGAAGCTGATAATAAGAATCTGGGTCTCAGTTCTTACTTAAGGAGTTAATGAAAAATGTTCAAGGTTGTGCTCCAATTTCAATTTCTTCAATATTAGGATGTATTGTTATAAATCTTGCCTCTCCAATGTCAAGTTTTGCAGAATGAAAGGGTTCGACAGTGGCTCATCAATCGCAATGATCATGCATGTGTCAGGAACGCGTACCTGTAAACCTTGGAAAAAAGGTCGTATATTTGAGTATGGTGAAATGTTAAAGACCCTCATATGGGGGCTCGACTTATACTTCGGTAAGTGACATTCAACATATACTACTTAACCTGTGTAAGCCAAATTATTTGAATTGTAGTGTTCTACTAGCTATAGTTTTCAGCATGGTGACAATGAAAAGGTTAACTGAGTCACGATAAGCATGAGGGGTTTATTGCTAAATGCTGTCAGACCTCATTATGAGCTTCAAAGTTATCTTCAAATAGCCTCTGAAAACTTATGCCATTCTGACAATGAATATGTAATATTCTAGAAGGATCTCCTATTAATATTATGTCTTGCTTGATATTGATCTGTGATGCAGAATAAAAATTATTTCATTATATGCTTTTGCCTTTTTCAACTTTCTATCTGTGATATTAAAAGCTTGCAGGACGAAAAGCATTTCATTTATTTTTGGCTTAGCTTTTGCTTCCCTTGCTTTCGCTCAACTTTCTGGAATGATCCATCTCTTTCTTTTTGAGATACTCATTTTGCATCTTAGACTTTTGTTGTGATTGCTATTTCTAATCGTTTATTTAATTATAAAATGCAATTGGGCTTCAAAATTATGCTTCTATACAGATACATATGCATGTAAGTTTACTGTAATAACTGCAGCTTGAGTGACTAAAGTGAAGGGAAAGTTTAGTTTCATAGTGGCCCTTCTCTTGTGGTTCTGACGTGGCTTCCACCGTGAAGGGAAGGGTGGAATAGTCTTTTCATCTGCTGGTTTACTTCTTTATACTAGGATGCCCATTTTATTTCTCTCCTTCACTGAAGACCAAGAGGAATCACCTTTTTTTTTCCTTTCACTCACTCTGATAAACCAGCCGTAGAGAAAAGAGAAAGAAAGAACACAGTGTATGGAAACGAATCCAGTTGGCGGTGACAGCTCCGAACCCCTTACATACCAGGTAATTGTCCAATCTTTGTATGCATTTGATTTTATAGATTTTATATTTGTTTCCCTGTTTTTAACTCTCGAATTCATTATTATGTATGTGCTTTCATGCAGACATGGATATTGAGAGTGTCTATCCACTGTGGAGGTTGCATGAAGAAAGTAAGAAAAGTTCTTCAAAGTATTGAAGGTATAATACAATAGTATAGTACTGATATTATTATGCGTGGACAAATTTATGATGAATATTGTTTTTGGTATATGCTTATGTTTATCTTGAGCTTCTAAATATGTATTTTTATCAGGAGTGTATAAAATAGACATAGATCCCAAGCAACACAAAGTTGTAGTCACGGGGAATGTGGATTCTGGGAAATTGATCAAGAAGCTTATAAAGTCGGGTAAAAATGCAGAGCTTTGGTCTGAAAATGCTAGTGATGAGACGAAAACCGAGCAAGTTGAAAACCCAACAAAAGATAATGGGGGTGAAACTTCCTGCGACGATCACGAGGAAAAGGGTGGTGCGCCGGAAGTTGCTGCCCAGAATGGCGGTGGTGGTGTCGGAGATGGAGCTAAAAAGAAGAAGAAGAAGAAGAAAAAGAAAAAGGGAAACACAACGAATGCTGGTGGTGCACCTGCAGGCGGAGGACCTCCTCCTCCGCCCGCCGGGCCACCTATTGATCAGACAAATCCGGTGGCTCCTTATTCTGCACATATTGATCAGACAAATCCGGCTCCTTCACATCAGCAGATCTTCTCATATCCACAGTTCTATTACGCGGCTCCAGAATATGGGATGAGCTACAATACTGCAGCACCAGCTCCAAGTATGGCTTCTTCATATTATACCTTCCCGTTGCATTCTTATGCGTATTTTAGTCCGTACGATCCTGTCATAGATATGAAGCGTTCTGATGATTATCGGTGTGTTGATGAAACTTGTTCGATCATGTGATGCAACTTGTAATGTGTAGTATGTACGAGATTATGATAATTTTGGTTGAATAATCTGTTATTTCTCTGTGTTACTTCCAACCTTTTGGTATCATCTACTTTTAGGCTAGAAGATTGTGAGAGGTAGCTTTTGTCTTATAGAACAAAATAGTTAATATGTAGAGTTCAATAATTTCCAAACACTCTATAAGTAAAATATTTGTAGTCTATACAGTAGAAATACAAGCATTTATTTTGGAATAGGAACATGTGTTCTACATGTAGATGTTGTATGTATAGGTGCCCAAATGGTTCCGAACTGCCGTTCGAAAAACCGTGGGGGGAACTGAAACCGAACCGTAAAATTTATGGTTTCGGTTCCGGTTTGAAACCGAAACCGGGTCAACGGTTTCCGAACCGTTGAATCCCGGTTCGGTTCCAGTTTTCCGAACTGGTTGAACACCTCTACAACCCCCTCCCCGGCCCCCCATCAAGGAATTTTTTGCAGAAGAAGCACAATTACCAGACAAAGTAAATGACATAAGATAGAAATGATTCTCTTTTGGGAAAAGAGATTTATCTCTTTGGGTGAAGCCTTTTTTTAGTGTTTTTGCTTTAATGGTTTAACTACAGTAGACATCCACTTTAGGTTGAAGAAAAGCTTGTGTGTTTAACTTTGGATGATAGATCCTCTACTGCAAATCGTGTTCACTCGTATTTTATTTTATCAGTATATATCACCGGATATTAGTAGAGTATGTGTTGCGTATACTAATAAAACAAAACACAAGATCTCACGTAGAACGCATGCCGTATATATTGATAACAGAACACAAGATTCCGGGTGGCGCCGATTGAAATATATTGCTTTTGGTCTTGACTGGGTGAGCTCAATAATGTACCCAAAAGGCATAGTAATTAGTGTTGAGATCTTGAGGATCTTACTTTGAAGACATGAGATGATCAAAGTTTGCACATTGGATTTTGGATGGTTCCTATAAAGATAGTGCAATATAATGTTGTTAAGATGTTTCTTTTTAGTGTTGCAAAAGGCACTAAGAGCTAGGTGAACGGTAAGACTGGAGCTAAAGATGTAGGCGAGGGTTGAGCTGGGTTAGGCGGAGGCCGAATCAGTAGGCAGTCGAGAATAGTCCAACATTCAAACGAGACGTAGATATAGCTAGGCAAGAATGCACATCATGAATGATTCACTCTTCTTTAAAATTAAAATTTTCATGTACTAATCATTTAAGTCTTGAAATGTGAATACTTAACAAGTAGGTTTGTGTTCATCTGATATAAATTTTGAATCTCTTGTTTTGAATAAAGTAGGTTAATACTCGCCTAAGACATGTGATTGATTCTATTAAAATAAAAAAGAGAAAAGAAAACCCAAAAAAAACAAAACAAAAACAAAACAAAAAAAAAGAAAAAAGAAAAGAAAAAAGAGGATCAGTGGGGTGAGTGGCTTTTATGCAATCCAATTGTGATGTTGCCACTGTTTCATCTTCTATCCATTTGGAATATTATTTTACTTTGGCACACTTTTAGAATCTCCAAAAGGGAAGTATATATGCATTGATATGAAAGGCATTTGTTCCTCACCGTATGTATTTTTTTCTACCTTACCCCACGGGTAATATCCTTAAAAGATAGACGTGTGACATGTTATGATTAGAGATCAATAATATTTATTTTTTAATCTTCAACAATCACCCTCATGTCACGAGGGGGTGCTCTGTGAGGACTCTTTTACTCCATATGATATTAGAGATGTAGTCCATTAAAATCGGAGTTATATGTGCGCATATGTGTGTATCAAGTAATAGGGATGTCCATGAATTGCTTCGACCGTTTAAGGAAAATACAATTAAATTGTAAAAAGTGGTAAAAGTCATGTAGTTTTTCACAATTAACCATATTATAATTATAATAATAATAATAATAATAATTATTATTATTATTATTATTATTATTATTATTATTGCAACCTTGCAGGCTTGCAGCTCATATTTTAATGAAAAATGTAATGAGAGAAGGAAAGAAATGAATTTTGAGTTTCCATTCATATATTTACAACTTAATAACTTGTGGACTGTTTCGAAAATAATTCAAAATGTATTTTGGGCTTGAGTGGAGGCCCGGTGGGTTTTTATTTTGTGGAAGCCCAAACTTCTACAAAGGTAAAATCCTTTTTTGGGTTGCACATGGTTTGAGCAAAATCGGCCTGGTCAAATAGGTCGGTCCAACTCAATCGATATTTTTAGATGAATTGGATCATATGAATCTTAATGCGAAGCACTATCGAGTCTAATAGGTCCGACTCGATAAACCAAAAGTACGATAAGCCGCGGCCCCAAAACAATAGTATATTTCAGGAAATGGGCCCGGACTTGCTCACAAATCTTGGCCCTGATGTAATTTTGAACCAATTCGACCCAATATATGGTATTGGTCCGATGGATCAGGGCCGGGCTTATCGAATTGCTACCTCTGGTTAAACTGATGTAAGGGTATATAAGAAATTACTTAAATCCAACTTTTGAATGTTTTTAAATATAGAAGTGCCTCTTAACGTGTACCAGCTGATGTATATGGATTATTACAATTTAGAACAAAATATACACAGGTGATATTATTTTATGGACTTATATATATTGACTAGACTTATCACATATTGATGATCGTAAAATATGAGACAAGAATATTTACCAATAAAAGTAATATATGTGTGTGAATATTTAAGTACGTAATGAAAAGTTTATAGCATCTCATTCGTCGTTCCATTTATCAACTATTTGTCATTAATGTCGTGTGATTATTCTCAATTAATATTCACAAGAATTTATCCTTTCATTATTCAAAAATCTGCTTTCGCTTTGTGAAATAAAGAAAATGCTGCAATTTACACACCAACAAAATATAACGAAAATTTGATGCTTTTGATCTCCATACTGCCCTGCCCCAATTTAACAAGCATATTCATGGATGGCCGCCTGGGGGCAGGGGTGGGTGGGGAGATAATTGAAAATAATGATGTTTTATTTGGTAACTACACAGTAAAAAGAGCTTATAATGCCAAACAGTTCACCAACTTATAAGATTTTAAAGGCAAAAATTTATATGCCCCCGTTGCATGGATCTTTTTATATGCAACGAGTAGGATAATTCTACCTGGTCAAAAAGATATTACTTTTATGCCAAAAAGTATTACTTAATTGACAAAAAGTATTAATTGTTTTAATAAATTTATGAATGAAATTATAAC
Source organism: Ajuga reptans (assembly GCA_032274785.1). Taxonomy (NCBI): domain Eukaryota; kingdom Viridiplantae; phylum Streptophyta; class Magnoliopsida; order Lamiales; family Lamiaceae; genus Ajuga; species Ajuga reptans. The sequence continues at coordinate 9,770 of JAUEKW010137942.1, forward strand.
TTTGGATTGATACTTTTTATTAAAAATAGTAATACTTTTTCGATTGATACATTTTCGCAAAAAAACAATATTTTTTCGAGAAAAACTAGTACCTTTTTAAAAATTGGATTTTGATCAACCCATTGCACCTAAGAAGATCCATGCAACAGGGGCACACAAGTGTTACTCGATTTTAAAAGAAACTTATAAGCTCAATTACCCAAACATCGTGTCTCTTAGTATCCTATTAAGGCTGACCCAAAATCATATATTATCAACACCACAATACTACACCGGTATCTTATAATACAACAAATTCAATTTATGATTAAAAATATTCGATGTATTGTGCTTAACACATAGCATGAAAAATAAGATTCAAAATTATATTACGTGTTATAAGTTGTTTAACATCTTTATTACCTCAGGAAGATCCTAATCTCTCTAGATGTAAAAGTGATGCTAACTTCTTATCAACTTGAGAATCTTGCACCACATGTCCACTAAGAGACAAAAGGAATAAAACGACATGGATAATTATCAACTCAAAATAAGCAGATCAACCCATCACAACTTGCAAAAGAATCTATCCTATCCAAATAAACTCTTAGTCACACTTTATTCTCTTACCAAAAATTTCCTATAAATTTGCTCATGAAATGAAATGCCATGAAAGAAAGAGTACCAAGATTGAGGATGAAGACACAGAACGTGTGTGGAGATCACGGCTCGTCGAAACGACGACGTTGGTGGGAGAAATTCAGACAAGCATGTGGGTCGGATGAATTAGGTGGTGGTAGGGTTAATTCGATACCTAGAGAGATCAAAAGACGAGATGAGAGAAGCGAGATTGAAGATCCCATGAGAACTATAATGTTCTTGGGTTCTTTGAGCCATACTTGATGATCAAGCAGTCTCGTTCCCCAACCCAATGATGGGTCAAAATCTCATTACAGGAAGTGACTTATTTTGTTCAGAATTCATGGATAAGATCCTAACATATCAGTGGTGGGTGGGTATGAGAGTATTTCCGATCGATAAGAACATAAGAAGTTTGTATTAATAATTAATTTCTCATTTGGTGTGGTTTTTTTAATTGGGTCCTCAATTTCTGCTACCTAGCTTTCAGTGCAGGTGAGAGATTGAAATGTCATAAAAAAATAGAATATCTCATGTGTATAATTGGTAGAATAAGGACTTGTTTGGTTTTCTAGTTGGGATTAGGTAGTATAAATAATATGTGGTATTATAACACTATTCATTATTATTAGTATTTGCTATAGTTGTTGTTTGGTATGAATTATTAGGATTTTTTTTATTTTTTTTAATTTAATTTAGTAGGTGTTTGGTTTGTGTGATAAGTTACTCTCGTACTAATAATACAAAGACCAAAGATTTCCCCGAAGATCCTGTCCCTTCATTCTCCCAACTCCCCAAAATCTCCACCATCCATTTCTCCCACAGCCCCACCCCCCCACTCCCCCCACCCCGCCCCAACCTTGCC
>JAUEKW010137953.1:0-10615 GCA_032274785.1 Ajuga reptans
TTCCGCTTTATCTTAGTCGAGATGATTTAGATCATGTCTTGTTGATTGGATCGTCGGCGACGACAGGTGTTCCAACAAGTACAGGGGGATAAAACTTAGTAAATATAGTACAGGGGGAAAAGTAAAAAAATGTGAAAGTACAGGGGGCAAAAGTACGTTTTGCCTTTTATTAATTGCCGAAGTCACTTTCGACTTCATTATACTTGATTTTATTGATTTCCGACGTCGATCATCATATTAAATTGAAATCTTATGTTGAATTGATGCTTATTGTTATACGTTAATGTCCTGACAATTATATTATCAAAATTATGTTATGAATTATGATTGTTTGTTGCTGCAAAATATACATATACATATATATATATATATATATACACACACATCTTGTTCAAGTCACAAATCATTATTCTTTCAATTTGTTGATTAATTATTACTTGTATTTTGTGACTAGTATTTGTGTTACACAATGTATGATCAAGATAATGGCACTCACACACAATAGCAAACACCTTGCAAGCAATGCAAACGACACAAGAAACTTTACGTGGTTCAGCCGTTAATGAGGCCTACATCCACGGGAAACAACCTTTCACTAGTGTATACGTGATCACAGAACATTTCTACTGATCTATATCAATCACACACGATTGATTGCAAACAAAGATAATCACAATCTATTGGTGCACTACTTCAACCATATTGTTCTTTCCTTTCTTCCTGTGCATTCCCAATTCGCATGGAACACACAATCCTAATCTAACTGATTACAAAGAAAAGTGAAAGAGATGATAACAGGCTAAAGAATTCTGATGATGATCTCTCAGATGACAGCAGCAGCTTTTTATCCTTGATTGGCCAACTTGCATGGGATGGCTGTTATAACAGAATAACCGTATGAATTTCCATTTCATAACAAACTTGATCACCTGACTTCTAATTGCATCTTACGTGCCATTCAGTTGAATCAGCTGAAAAAACCAATCCTGAGTCACATCTCCACTTTTGCAGCTGATGAAGCTTCCACTGTCCATCAGGTGTAAGGTTATTTCCTTATTACCTTCAGCACTTGAACTCCACCATGTTAACCAAATCCAGACAATACTTAAACTTCTGAACTGGCAACACTTTAGTCAGCATGTCAGCAGCATTGTCTTCTGTTCCAATTTTACATACCACAACATTCCCCTTTTCAATGACATCTCTTATGAAGTGATGTCTTACATCAATGTGTTTCGATCGTTCGTGAAAGACTTGATGTTTGGAAAGATATATAGCACTCTGAGAGTCATAGTAAACTTTCACCACATCCTGCACAACACCAAAATCTATGAGAATTCCCTTAAGCCAAATGGCCTCTTTAACTGATTCTGTCAAAGCTAAGTATTCAGCTTCTATGGTGGACAATGCCACCACAGATTGTAACATTGATTTCCACAAAAATACAGTCCCAAACACTGTAAAAATGAATCCATTTTGAGATTTCCTTATGTCAAGATTAGTGGCATAATCAGAATCAACATACCCCCTTAAGCATTCAGAACTTGATGCATTCTTTCTTTCAAAAAATAAACTGTGATCAGATGTGCCCTTTAGGTATCTCAGTACCCACTTCATGGCTTCCCAATGCCCTCTTCCTGGGTTTGACATATATCTACTGACTGAACTTACAGCATGAGCAATGTCAGGTCTTGAACACACCATAGTATACATTATACTACCAACTGCATTTGAATATGGAATATAACTCATTTCTTCCATTTCCTCATCTGTCTTAGGCTTCTGCATCTCAAACAATCTGAAGTGTTGTGCAAGAGGTACAGAAACACTCCTTGATTCATGCATTTTGAACCTCTTCAAGACTTTTCTCATGTAATCTCCTTGGTGTAACCATAACATGCCTTTACATCTATTTCTTATCACATCCATGCCAAGAATTCTCCTGGCTTCTCCTAATTCCTTCATTTCAAACACTGAGTTCAGTTCAAGCTTGACTCTTCTGATTTCTTCATAGGTCCCTACTAGCAATTAGCATGTCATCCACATACAATAGAAGATAAACAGTGACCTTTGATTCAATTTTCTTCATGAATACACAGTTGTCATGTTGGGATTTCTCAAACCCAATCCCTTTCATATGTTGATCAAACCTGATGTACCACTGCCTAGAGATTTGTTTTAGGCCATACAATGATTTCTTTAACAAGCACACCTTCTCAGATTTCCCCAGAATCTTGAAGCCATCAGGTTGTGTCATATATATTGTTTCCTTTAGATTTCCATGGAGGAAAGCAGTCTTTACATCAAGCTGCTCAAGCTCAAGGTCCCACTGATTTACCAAAGCCAAAAGTATTCTTATAGAGCAATGTTTTACAACTGGAGAAAATACCTCATTGTAATCTATTCCCTCCTTCTGTGTAAATTCCTTTGCCACCAGCCTTGCCTTGAATCTTATTCTCTCTTCACCTTTTATGACTTCTGTTTTCCTTTTGAAAATCCATTTATAACCTATAAGCTTTTGCTTTTGTGGTTTATCAACCAGTATCCATGTGTTGTTTCTGTCAAGTGAATCCAACTCTTCTTTCATTGCTTCAAACCACTTGTCCCCATCTCTGCTGTTTACAGTTGCTTGATAAGACTTAGGTTCAATAGACATATCTTCTTCTGCAACTGACAATGCATATGCCAAGAGAAAATCATCCCCATAACTGGTGGATGCTTTTGGGACTCTTTTGACTTTGTCTCTGATCAATTGGTAGTCATTTGGTTCATCCTCATTGTCCACACCCTCATTGTCCAGTTGATCCTCTTCATTCTCAATTGGAGTTTCAGATTGAGTATGCTCCACCTTGATAGGTGATTTGATTTTCTTATCAGCAGAAGGAAAGTCATAGTTGACTGTAACATTGTTGAGAAATGGCATTTTTGCCTCATCAAATATCACATCCCCGCTTATTACAATCTTGTTCATGCCTTGTTCAAGGCACCACAGCCTGTATCCTTTTACACCAGGTTGATATCCCATCATCACACACCAAACAGCTCTTGCCTCCAGCTTGTCCTGTCTTAAATGTGCAAATGCCAAGCATCCAAAAACTCTTAATCTAGAATAATCAGATGGTTTTCCATTCCAGAATTCATTTGGAGTCTTCCTATTGAGTGCATAAGATGGGGATTTATTGATCAGATGAGCTGCTGTAGCAACAGCTTCTGCCCAGAACTTCTTGGGTAATCCAGACTCCAAGAGCATACATCTTACCCTTTCTAAAACTGTTCTATTCATTCTCTCAACAGTCCCATTCGGTTGTGGTGTCCCTGGCACTGTCCTATGCCTTTTGATTCCTTTAGATTTGCAGTAGTTCATGAACTCTTCTGACAAAAACTCTAATCCATTGTCAGTTCTCAAGCATTTCAAAGTGGTGCTCTTTTCAAGTTCAACTTCAGTACACCATTCTTTGAACTTCTCAAATGCATCTGACTTGCTTTTGAGAATGTATATCCACAGTTTTCTTGAGAAATCATCAATGATGCTCAAGAAATACCTTCCTCCACCTAAAGAGTTGACCCTTGCAGGCCCCAACAGGCAACAGGTCAGAATGTGCATAATCCAGAATATCTGAAGATATTTTCTTGCCCACAGGCAGGGACGGACCCATGTTGGGGCCAAGGGGGGCATTGGGCCCCCTAGCCTTATGAAAATTTCTACTATATATATGTGTATTTTGATCAATTTTAATATAAATTAATTAAATAAAATAAATAATTATATTGTTTAACTTGAATAATTATTTAATAGTAACCAGTGAATGTATTTTTAAGCATTATGGTATATAGGGATTAAATTAGAAATAAAACACAGTATATGGGGATTATAGAAAAAAAAATAACACTTAATTGTTAACCTAGTACTGAAATAGGCCCATCAGGACCGATAGACTGAAACTCGAACTCACACAAAACAAGCTCAAATTGTTTTATGGGGGCGCTACCCCCGAACCCCCGTCATTGGACCCCCCTGACTATAATCCCTGCGTCCGTCACTGCCCACAGGGAATGGTGTTTTCTTACTTTCCCCTAATATGCACTTCTCACACTTGCTGAGATTAGGTGTCAATTTGCCTGTGCTCAGCTATCTATTGATAAGTTCTGTGACCCCCTTTTCACCAAGATGTGCCAATCTTCTATGCCATATGTTTGAATCAACCTCACCAATGCTGCCACATTCTCCTGTGACAGTATCTTCCTGTAGGTAATACAGGCTTGATTTCCTTACTCCAGTCATCACAATATTTTTATTCTTTATCACACTCATTTGACCATCTTGACTTCTGAAACTGCATCCCTTGGACTCTAAAGTTCCTAAACTTATAAGGTTCCTCTTGAGTTTAGGAATGTATCTAACATCACTGAGAATGACAGTTGATCCATCACTAAGTTGTAGCTTTATTTGGCCTATGCCTTCTACAGCACAGAACCAGTGCTTTGTGGTGTGTAGTGTGAAAACCATTCTTTGTGAGGAGTCATATGGAAACTGCAACCAGAATCAAGTATCCATGTACCTTCTATTGAATCAGATGTTATGTTCAGAACTTCTGCATCCTGATCTTCATCAAAACCTTCTGCAGAATTTGATGATTGGGCTTTCAATGCCTGCTTCTTCTTCCATTCAAAACAACTCTTCTTGAGGTGGCCAGGTCTTTTGCAATAGTGGCATATTCTTGTTTCTTTTGTATCCAGATTCTTTGGCTTATCAGTATTGTTCTTCTTGTCACCACCAAACTGTTGCTTCTTGAATTTCACTGGCCTTGCCTTCTTTACATTAAGACCTTCACCAGTGACATCACTCCTGGTATCTTATGTTCTTTGCATGTCCTTAGATCTCAATGCCAATTGCACCTCAGAAAGGGTGATGGCAGTTTGCCTGCCATAAAGCATGGCATCTTTAAGATGGTCAAAAGATTTTGGCAATGCATTCAATAGCATGATTGCCTTGTCTTCATCTCCCATCTTAACATCTATACTTTCCAGATCATCAAGAAGCTTGTTGAATTCATCAATCTGATCCTCTGTGGTTCAAACGACACAATAAACTTTACGTGGTTCAGCCGTTAATGAGGCCTATATCCACGGGAAACAACCTTTCACTAGTGTATACGTGATCACAAAACACTTCTACTAATCTATATCAATCACATACGATTGATTGCAAACAAAGATAATCACAATCTATTGGTTCACTACTTCAACCGTATTGTTCTTTCCTTTCTTCCTGTGCATTCCCAATTCGCATGGAACACCCAATCCTAATCTAACTGATTACAAAGAAAAGTGAAAGAGATGATAACAGGCTAAAGAATTATGATGAGGATCTCTCAGATGACAGCAACATCTTTTTATCCTTGATTGGCCAACTTGCATGGGATGGCTGTTATAACAAAATAACCGTATGAATTTCCATTTGATAACAAACTTGATCACGTGACTTCTAATTGCATCTCATGTGCCATTCAGTTGAATCAGCTGAAAAAAGCAATCCTGAGTCACAAATTGTTTTCGGATGTATATGGGATTATGTTTGATTTCAAATCAAAATTATGAAACAAGGTTTTGTATCAAAGTTGATGATTGTTATTATATGATTTAAACTTATATGATCTTGGTCTGTTAATCACCAAAGCAGTCTGACCAGAAAGTCCAATAAATTTTAAATCATATAACGAATGTTTAATTATCAAATTATTTATGTATCTAGCTATGATTAAAAGTTTTTAGCCTCAATTAGTGGGTTACTATTATATGATTTAAATTTATTTGATGATGGTCTGTTAATCACCAAAGTGGTCTGACCAGAATATTTAATAAATTTTAAATTATATGATGAATATTTGATTATCCATAAGAATGAGATACTTGGAATTTTACTAATCTTTTTAAATTTATGGATATTCAAAATTAATAATTATAAGACATTTGATATCACCCAAAGGTGGATTATCAGTTCTTAGAAATTATGAATATAATGTGATAATTGATATATTATGTTGACTATTTTGTATATCCAAAGATGACAAAATAGTTCAGTAAGTGTATTCAATTATAAAATTATAGTAATTTCTTACAAGCATTATTATGATTATGATTGTATATTGATGTATCGCCCAAAGGAGAACCTCAATGTACATTTATCATTTTTTTTATTCTGAATCTATATTTAAGTTACTCAAAGCATTAATGTGAATAAATTATATATCATTGTAGTGCCTATTCACGTTGTTCTTCATTCGCATGTTACGTCTGTTAGAACGTTTAATGGACTAAACTTGTTTGATTGGTGTGAACAAGTTCAATTTAACCCCGGTGATTTAAATCTTGATTATTTACTCTAAGTCGACAAATCTGCTATTACTATCAAATGCAGTGACGCAGAAAAATCTGCCCTTATCCCTGGGTTAGATCGAACAGACTAAGCCTAATGTTTTATGCGAATGAATGCAGCATACAATATCAAGTCTACTATACCTCAAACTAAAAATGCTAAGGAATTTATGAAACTTATGAACGAACATTCACACACTGCTGATTGTCTCTCGCTGGGAAACTAATGGCTATTTTAACCACTATGAAGTTTGATGGTTTTCGTAGCATGCATGACATGTCATTAAGATGATAAATATTGCAGCAAGACTTAAGTCATTGAGGATGAAAGTGGATGATAATTTCCTTGTGTAGTTTATCATAAACTCACCACCCTAAGTATGGACCATTCCAAATGATCTATAACCATGAAAGGTATACGGAACTTGAATAAACTTCACAGAATGTTAGTTCAGGAGGAAACGAGGCTTAAGAATCAGGGGTCTCATTTTGTTCATCTCACAATGAATCAAAGAGCTGGAAGATAGCCAGAAAGAAAGAAAAGGACAATCAAGGACTCCATAAAGCGAATGAGTCATATCCCAAATTTAGAAAATGAACATGATAGTCCTAAGTGTAGGTTTTGTAACAAGCCTGGATATTTCAAAAGGGATTTTCAGAAACGTAAAGAATGGTTCGAAATGAAAAGTATATTGAATGTTCTGGTATATTTTGAATCAAATCTAGTTGATGTTCCTTATAATACTGGATGGATTGCTCCTGCATCATAATAGTAGATCAATGTTCTGCTTACTTGTAGCATAAACGTTTGGAGCGCATCTCCAAAGAAAGATTATGAAGGTTGGTAAATAATGAAATCCTTCATGATTTAGATTTTGCCAATCTTAATATATGTGTGGATTGTATTAAAGGAAAAAAAACACACACACAAAGAAAGGAGTTACAAGAAGAACACAACTTCTTGAAATAAAATACACTGATATTTTTTGGCCTTTTGATGTTATTTTTTTCGGAAAGAAAGATATTTTATCACCTTTATTATGATTATTCACGTTATGGTTATATCTATCTATTTAAAGGAAATTATCATTCAATAAATGCATTAGAAGTGCTTATTAATGAGGTTGAAGGACAATTAGATAGAAAAATAAAAATCATTAGGTCTAATAGAGGTGATGAATATTATGAAAACTAATGATGAACCAGGGCAATGTCCAAGCCCATTTGCTAAATTCCTTGAAAGCGTGGCATGTTTTTAATATACGTTGCTAGTTGCACCACAACAAAATGGTGTAGAATAAAGATAAAATTGTCCTCTTATGAATATGGTTAGGAGTATGTTAAGTAATTCCTCTTTACCCATCTCATTGTGCATGTATGCACTAAAAACTGCCATGTATTTGTTAAACTGTTCCTAGCAAAGTAGTTCCTAAAATGCCTTTTGAACTATGGATGGATAGGAAACCTAGTTTAAGGCACTCGTATGTTTAGGGATGCCAGACAGAGATTATAATTTATATTCCAAAAGAAAAGATTCTGGACTTAAGAATAATTAGTGGATTCCTCATTGGTTATCCAGAAACTTCTAAAGGGTATAGGTATTACTGTCCTAATCACAGTACAAGAACTGTTGAAACTGAAATGCTAGGTTCACTGAAAATGGTGAAAACAGTGGGAGTGTTAAGCCACAAATAGTGGATAATGTAGAAGTAAGGGTTAAGATTCCGCTACCTAAAACTTCATCTCAACTTGTTGTTCCTACAGTTGTTGGACCGCATAACAACATAAAAAGAACAACATATAAATGAATAAATTCCCTATAATGAACCTATTATTGATGAACCTGCAATAGATGAACCACAACAATAAATAATAATAAGGTCTGTAAGTCCAAGACAATCTGCTATTTCTAATGACTATGTGGTTTTATCTACAAGTATCATAATTTGACATTATAATTGATGATGATCCATTTTCCTTTTCAAAAGCCATGAAGAATAACAATTCTACTAAGTGGTTGGATGCTATGAAAAAAAAAAGTTGAAACTGATGGCTCCTAATGAAGTCCATGATCTTGTAGAATTGCCAGATGATGTAAAGAAAATATTTTTGAGCGGTGTATATATCCGAAAGTTAGTGGGAGTAAGCTTATTATGCTGATGATGTATATGTTGATGACGTCTTGCTTGCAACGAATGATCTTGGTTTATTATTTGAAATTTAGAAAATCCTCTCTAAGAACTTTAAAATGAAAGATATGGATGTGGCAACTTATGTGATCAAAATATAAATATTTCATAATAAATCACAATGAGTGTTATAGTTCTCTCAGAAAGCATATATCAATAAAGTTCTAGAGATATTTAGGGTGGAAAAGTGCTCATCAAGCATTGTTCCAATCCATAAAGGAGATAAATCCAGTCTTATGCAATGTCCAAATAATAAATTAGAACGTAAACAAATTAAAGATATTCCATATGCATTAATTGTTAGTAGCTTGATGTATGCACAAAATTGTACAAGGCCAGAATGCTTGGCCCGTTACCAAAAGCAATCCAAGAATGGACTATTGAAAAGTTGTAAAGAAAGTATTGAGGTACTTACAAGGATCGAAAGATCACATGCCTACTTATTGAAAATCTAATCATTTAGAAGTAATTGGATATACAGATTCAGATTATACCGGATGTGTTGATTCTCAAAATCAATATTTGACTACGTGTTCCTATTATCTAGAGGAACAATCTAATGAAAATGTGTGAAGTAATCTGTAATTGATGCATTCACTATGAAAGATAAATTCGTGGCATAATGTAAGCCACAATTCAAGCTAATAAGTTGCAGAACTTTATTTCAGGGGTTAGATGATGTCGACATTACCAAGCTGCTGAACATTTATTGTCCGGAACAATATTCTTCTCTAAAAAATGACAAGTATTCCAAACCTGCAAAACATATGGAATTAAAGTATCTTGTTGTTAAAGAAGTTCAGAAACAAAAGATGTCAATTGAGCACAGTAGCACAAATCTTATAATTGCGGATCCATTGACTGAAGGATTGCCTCCAAAGACATATATGGATATGTCAAATGAATGGACATTATTGAAAAGTCTTAATGAACTTATGACGTGTAATTGACACTTTGAACTCTCTTATGTATGGTTTCTGACACTGAATAATATCCTATTTTGTCATTGATGTATACATGAATGTTAACATAAAGTTTGACGGGATTTAGTCTCTAGTCGAGACACTAATGGACCAGTATTGAAATTATGAGTCATATTAAGTAGACAACTAATATTGTGGTACATGGAAGGAACTATGTCGAGTGAATGACATAGAACCGCTATGACTCGTGTTAGCCTATACTTGATAGCGACATTATGATCTGACCAGTGAACTTAAAACTTATCTTTATGTTGCACAAATTATGTTGTTATTTAAACCATGAAATCTCAGTTCTGTCACTTTGGCCAAGTGAGAGAATGTAAGATTTTGTGGCTCACGTGCCATCAAATTAAGTTATTAAGATATTTTGAATATCTTTATGGTTTAAATAAATAATGTTCTGGATAAGTTTTGGTCAGTATATATCTTATAAGATATGATTTTCACGTTGATAGACCGCGAATGGATAGTAATCCTAATTACATTATAGTCCTAATCCTATTAGGAATTGGTCCTCTCTCCGCCTATATAAGAAAATAAAGTGCATTATTTCTATCACCTAATTGATTACATTCAATACTCTGTTCTAAAAGAAAGTCAGGAGGGAGAAATCAATTCTTTCCCTCAATGAAATCAATCCATGGAGCATCATGAATCAAGAAATCAATTCATGGCGCCTTAAGGTTAGTGCCCTAATTTTCTATGTGACTAGAATGTGAAAATCATAAAATTCTAAGATCCATGTTTAATTATAATCTCAATTATGTATGCGTGATTAAACTTACACTTATATTTAGAGGGCTAAATCAAGCTCATACAGCTCGAAATGTTTGGGCTGACCCGACAACAATAAGGATAAGTTGATTGTGCAACTTCTTGTATTCATATTCTCATGGACGTTAGAGCTCTGTTAGTGCCGTTACATTGGCATATTTTATTTTGGATTACTAGGTCCGGTTATTATTTTTGCTCATAACATAGCTCAATATGCTAAAACTTGTTTGGTGGAGGATCGTCTGTGATCTTTCTCACTGTTAAGTTATAAATTGTGAGATATTTTTGCATCTA
>JAUEKW010137964.1:0-11250 GCA_032274785.1 Ajuga reptans
GTCAAAGGTAAAGGCTTGGCTCCCACTTATATACCCTTCCACATTCTCATGTGGAACCGATGTGGGATATCGTAACAGCAACACACACAAGCATAAGATCTAAAGGTTAAAGAAAAGAGTTCCATGCAGATTCGCAAACTTCAACTCTCCAGTTCCTTGTTAAAATGGAGTCTAAATGGTAAATTTAGATAAAGGAAGGTAGCAACACCTAGAAGTGAAAAACTGTAGTCATCAAAAGATATGATAACATTATTTTAATATTTTTTTGAGAAAAAAAAGTTTACATCCACAGAACAATTAACAGAAATAAACAGCATGCCAGAAGCTCACAGGAGAACCATTCAGAGGTACCGGAATGAGGAAGGATGGGGGAAGGGGTGTGAACAAACTAATTGAAGCAATAGTTAACAATGAGTATAGTTAATAGTGGCAAATGAACACACCAGCGCTGAGATGCTTGAATCTTGTGGCAAAGGAATTGTATTGACAAGTTGCTCTTTGTCCAGATCCCAAGCCATGATGGATGAAATTTCACCAGAAGAAAACTGTATAGGACAGAACAAAGGAGATGAATGGGGGAATATAAAGTTAGTAAGTAGCAAAAATATCCAAGTCTGTTACTGCATGAAAAATTAACACTTCCATATGCTTATCATAGTTGTGTGATGACATACAAGATATCCAGATTGCTGTTGCCAATCAACAACGGCATTCACACTGCGCACACCAGGTCTGTGACCCTGAATTGAAGGAAAAGCAGTAACTAGTTTCTGTTGTCCCTTAGATGTGTAGTCTTTCCATATCCGGATATTTCCATCATCTGAATATTAGCATAGGCAGAGCAGAGTTCAATTACAGTTAAAATGAAAGGTTACGTTTGGATGGAGGGTTTTGGAAACCACAGGATTTGATTTAAATTTCTTTGCATTTGAAAATCCACTCATTTAAAATCCCTAGTTTGGATGCTTGAATTCAAATTAGTGGATTTGAATTTTTTGAACTTTTCTTTTTTCAAATTTTAAGAGGATTAAAAAAAAGTGTGTAGTGTGTGCGTGAAGTGTGTGTAAAGTATGTGGGTGGTGCATGTGTGTGTGAATTGTGTGTGTAGCCTTTTTGTGTGTGTGAAGTGTGTTTAGTATTTGTTGTGCAGGTATTTAATGTGTGTGTAGTGTGTGAATGTGTGAATTATGTGTATAATGTGTGTTTAGTGTGTGTGGGTATATGAAGTGTGTGTAGTATGTCTTGTGTGGGTACTTAATGTGTGTATAGTTGTGTAAAATGTGTATAGAGTGTAAAGTGTGTCATGTGTGTTGTGTGCGTATGTGTGAAATGTGTGTAAAGTGTGTAGTGTGCTTATGCCATGTGTGTAGGTGTGAAGTGCTTGCAGAGTGTGTGTGTAGTGTGTGTGATGTTTGTACATGTGAAGTGTGTGTGTGGTGTGTGAAGTGTGTGTGTGCATAGTGTGTGTGTAGTGTGTGTGTGCATAGTGTGTGTGTAGTGTGTGTGTGTGCGTGTGTGACGTGTGAGCGATTATGTGGCTATACATATATGAGAGAGTGAGGATAGATTTCAAAATGACTAGAAATATTGATTTGGTTTTTTTGCCAAACAAGTTGAGTGGATTTTATTGTGGATTTCAAAATCCATCCCTTAAATCCCTCCATCCAAATGCAACCTAAAGGAATGCCTTCCTACTTGAAGAAAGAGATTTACTTGATGCAACAAGAAGCAAGTTTTCATCAAGCTCATTTACAAGACACAGCTTGGAAACTCCTTTGTCAGGGTAATCATGGTTACTGAAACTGTTGAGCAAAGTTGCTTCCTCATAATTCCACACCCTGACAAATTACACATCAAGATTTTAGTTCGTAATAATACAAAGTACAACATACTTTGTAATAAAAATGATGGACCACAAAGCAATATACTAGATAAAACACTAGAAGACTCCACCCTTCGACGAGAAAAAAGACATTGAATATTAGAACACTTGTAAGACAACAAAACCCCCAACAAAGTGAACTCAACAAGAGACAATTCAGCCTATGATCAGGAATAAAAAAAATGCCTCCCCTTCGAAAGAGAACTATTGGTTACTATGTCAACTGAACTTCTCACGAATCAGCCATAAAGAGTTTTAGTTTACAAACCACCACGCATTAAAGTTTATTAGTGCAATATAGTGCTGAAAAACTATTGGATTGACTATAATTAATCACAACCACTCAACAATTGAAACTTTAGAATAACATTTTGCACAAATTTTCCTACCTAATCCTTTCATTTTCATCTGAAGCAACCACAACAGGCGAGAATGGCTGTAGCAAAGCAGTCTTGGTGCCAGTCTCAAACTTTGTGTCCCAACTGGCTATTTGATTATGCAGTTTACTCACAGCTGCCAAGAGAAAACAACATTAAAAAACAGCAAGCATCAACAAGAATGACAGGAGGGTAGCTCTCAGTTGAGAAGTTACAGGAGTGTTGGCATTTCACTATATGATCGAGTGCTAGTTTCTCCCTTTCTTCCCTTCTAGCAATTATATCTTCACTATCATCCATTGCAGTAAGAAGCGGCTTAGAAAAGTGACCACAGCTCCAATTATAGATCATTGATTGTGGAAGAAAACTACGTTCTGTGACACCGGATGGTCCAGCAGAAGCTAAAAGAGGATCGGCTAGTCCCGAGTCTGGAGAATTCATCAGATGTGGCCTAAATTCCAAGGAGCAAACTCTTCGAATTCCTGTCAAGTAGCTCGGTCTTGGAGGACTTACAGGAGGAGTTCTGAAAGTCAGTGGCAAATGGCCCCCTACACAGAATTTTAAAAATGCAGAGTAATAAATAAATAAATTACACCCTTGTACGCAAACTAATAAAATAACAGAACATAAAAAGCGTAACAATCATTTTTAGCACAAAATAGAGGAGGCAATGTTTAGCTTCTTTTACCAAACAAACGGGCGTAAGTGCAGAGGACACATGATTCATAAAGGCTTTAGCAAAAAACAGAAAAAGGTCTTACCTCCATTCAATTCAAACCAAGATGTTGAACGAGCTAATCCAGCATGATTAGAGCTGGCATTTATAGTTGATTCACCAGGACGAGTGTATGCACCAGCAGACTTGACAGATTTGGCAACTACTTGTTCAATACCAATAATGGCCAACACTCGCCGTCCAAGGCTTGCGACACGTGGTGACGGATCTTTGGCCAGATTGCACATAGCTAACACACATTGTGAATATAGTGCATTATCTAGTGGTCTTCGCCTTGAATGGTTGAGGACCCCATTGCTAACACAATCATTCAGTGCCCCTGAATCAGAGTGCTGGGATGAATCATCAGAAAGTGGAGATCCATGCATTATTCCAGAGTTAGCAAGTGGGCTACTGGTGGATACCCTTCCATCACGAGACACAGCCTGGCTGTCATTTCCGACCCGTAATAACGGTGCAATAGGCGATGGAACTATACTTCCATGAGGCATATAGTGAGTTGGAGTTGTATAGCCACTACCAGAACCCTTGATTACAAAAGATGGCAAGGATGTGAGCACAGAACCCGATTGGGGCTTCCAGTATGCAGCAGCAACTGCCTTTAGGTGTTTGTTGTGCCCAAAGGCAAAACGAGAGAGCGCTGCACACAGGAACAAAGTTAATCTACATATGATTCAGGCAACAAATGAAATGTTTTCGCCAACACTTGAAGTTAAGTGGAAGACATCGTTTAAGCCAGAAAACAACGAAAAATCAATAAAAAGGGCAAGGAGACTGAAGTAGCACATACCCACAGCAACTTCAGCTCGTACCAGAGGGCTTCCATCAGAAACAACATTTAAAAGGTTCTTAATAATACTGGCTTCAGCCCTAATTTTTTCATCATCATCACAATCTTCGTCTCCATGACCATCTCGTGACGTATCAAATCCTACATCAAGGGCAGTGCCCAGAGCAAAAACAGCTGCCGCGCGGACCTAAAAATATTTATTCACATTAAACCGTATGCATAAGCATTAAGTATAGACACATAAAAATTGCAAGTTTTCCAGTTCATTGACTTTGTTGGATTCCACCCCCTCCCCCCACCACCGACCCCAAAAAAAGGAAAGGAAAAGAACATTGAGAATATACAAATAAATACTACTGATAGAGAAGAGAAAAACCTCTGGCTGGGGTTCAGAAAGTAGTGGTGCAAGAATAGCAGGCGCATCAGCCTGTAAACCTAACAGCTGAGCCTCCAAACAATCCTCCCACAATTTCCCAAGGCACAAGCAGATCCATTGAAGAAAGAGAGGTTCAGTTTGTGCCTCATTAGGAGATGAGCACTGAAGGTGCTTGAGGCAAACATGTATGAGGCCAGCTTCAATGCAGGTTTCCTGGCCCCGCCTGTGACCATCTACAATGACAGCCAAAACAAATGCAGCCATTGCACGTTGCTCCGGGTAGGCTTCAACACTGTCAAGGAATCTAATGAAATATGCATGGCCTCCATCCTTCACAAGATCAACCTGACAGGACTGTAGCAAGAAATGGAAAAGAATTGTAACATCACTATATGCAGACAGCACAAGTTGGATTTTGTGCCCACATGTATGTAGCTATGTATAATTAAAATGAGATATGCATCACATGGAAGCGACAAGATAAACATGACATAAGATTAGATAGTTTTGCAAACTCTGTTGCAAACTCAATCCCTCAGGATTCCCTACTATCAGTTTAGAGTTTTCAAACTATCTACTTTCACAGTCCTCTTCTTAATCATATAGTTTTGCTCTTTCGTACTTTTTTCAGTTCCCAGTCATACTATCTTCATTAACCACCCAACTTATGATCTTTTTATAGTTTATCATTATGTTCAATTCTATAGGAGATATTCCTATATTATAAATCAATAAACAACAGATCTAAAGTACAACTATAAAATATGTCACACTTAGAGTTCACAAAGTTTGCTTCTGAGTGTTGATGTAATTGATATTGTATAAGCAAATAAAGGTCCACGCTGAATGCAAGTCCAGCCGAACATGTGCCTTCGAAATATATTTGAGCAGATGTTGGATTGTATGTGTTCCATTCGCAGCTCCTCCCAGCTTAGAAGCATGATATGATGATTACTGTAGCTTCTGATGCAAATATGCCATGGAGCTGTACTAGTAAATGGAATCACTATACTAAGTTCCTTCACTTTACTAAGTTCCATCACCGGAAAAATAAAAACTAAAGGGAAAGGCAACATGACAAAGATAAAAAATTCTAATTTACCTTATCCAATGCAAGGATCTTTGTCCAAATGAATACAAGAATTTGTCGTAACTCTGGAGTACTGGTTTGTAAGAGCTTCAAAACATAAGGAAATATTCCCACAGATAAGGCCTGAAGAGGAACACAACCAGTGCATAAGTATGTCAAATCATATGTTTTACATTATTAATCAGCAATATAACAAACGAGGAATCCAGAAGAAAGTACCAGCTCCACTGCCCAAGGTCCCATATCCAAAAATCTACCAAGAAGAACCAGAGCACGAAATCGATGGCATTGACTGAGTAAAACCTGAGAACAGTAAAAGGGACAGAGTTCAACACAAGAACACAGAAAAAGAAAATATGATTCAGAAACCAGTCTTAACCAGGAGAAGACACGTCAAATTTCTAACTTTTTTTATCAAGAAGCAATAAATGCATCTTAGCTCAAAGGAGATCACAGAAAGGGTTGTTACTAAGAAGGTTTTGTTTCTCAAACAGTGGTTGTTGGAATTATCTTAGGACCACATGTATAAGCTTTTTTCACAATGTGCAAGAGGGTGTTCTACCTTCAAAAGACACCATAGTCAGAAATAGGAATACGAATATGCCATCTAAACTCAACAATCAAGCAAATAATAAGCGAACAAACCCATCTAGTGCTCTATTTTACGGAACTGTATCATTTTATATTTCTATCCTTAGTCTACAAACAAGAATTTTGAATCAGATAGAAAGCACGATTGTGTTATGCGTAGAAATGACAACCATAGGATCAGAAAACTGCACGCATTGAGAAAGTAGTTAACTCTATGTACTAGTCTAAAATGTAAAAAAAAACAAAACTATTTAACTTATATGGAAAAGAAATTCACAGAAAATGCAAAAATTATAATATCTAAACCTCATAAACTCGAAGTCCTTATCATACTCCAAGGTAAAAAAATTCACCCCAATATTTGTTTAGGAGAATGCAATGAATCTCACCTGAAGAACAATTGGCAACTGTTCTGGAGGCTTTTTATGTTCTGATCCATGATCAAGCCACACCTCAAAAGCTGTTAACTGCTCTGTAAAAAATGGGCTTGGCTGAAGATGAAAACAAAGAGAACATGAAATTAGGGTGGTAAGCTGAATTACCAATAACATGAAATAGTCAGAAGTGCTATTACACTTGTTTTGCAATATCCATTTGACATAAAACAATAGGTTGTCAAGTGCAAATGTGAGAATAAATAATTGCAAATACCTGGAATTCTGCATTTGGATCCTCAACTAAAGTTGGAAGTTGGGAAAGGCAGATCTCAGCAGCCATGTCCCATGCATCCCTGAAGAGTACAAGATTAAAAAAGCTGAATCAATATCAACACTTGAATTTAAAGGACTCTGATATAAACATCAGAAGTGTATAAATAGAAGTTACCACATATGATGCTGATGAGTCGGCGGCAAACTTGGATGAGAAATTGGTGAACAATTTGCAGATCGCATGATCCTTTCAGCAAGCAAAAAGTTCCTGAACAGGCTGGCAACTAAAAGATCTTGCCTAAACAATCTCTGGAACAAGTCTGTAGAATTCAAGTTGAAAATGTCAAGATTACAATTATGCTGTCCAACACCTGAGTATACAAAGGCTACATGAAATCAGATCTCTCTTTCATTACCATGCGGTAGCACATTCCAGGCAATAGTGTCAGTCACAGCTGTGAATATCCAATTCAATTCCCCAAGAAGGGTCTTCCTGTCTGTTTGACGACCAGGAATCCTATCTATAAGGGAATAATCAAAAGACTCATGGAGGAGTGACCGAGTGCAAAACCTGAAGAATTTATGCACAAAAAAGATATTACCTTTAAAAACATTTAGAAGAAAGAAAACTGATAAACATAAGTATCACGTACAAGCAAAAGAGGCATGTCATGTGGCAGCAAACATGTCAGAAACCTCCAAATTGAAAGCAGTTACAAATGTATTAAAAAGGTAGAGAAATATTAGTACATGTAAAAAGAGAATAGCAATAGCTAGCTGAACAGATAGTCGAATATTTAGTGGTCAAATTTGCAAGATTGAATTTAAGTTTGATCAACTAGGAAATATTAACATAGACAGCGATTAGGGCATCAGACCTCACAGTGTATCAAGATCCCAAGCAAATTATATTTGAAGGAATCATTTATAATGCAAAGAATGATTATTTTCTTTTAAATATAATTTGTTTTCTACTTTTCATGTCAGTACTCTGAGAGAGGATTGCGTATTAGCATGTTATGATGGGCAACCTTGAGGCATTGCAGAAAAAGATGTTAAGAAATTACATGAGAAAACGATTTCATCTTTTCACCATCCATAAAACAAAGAGCATTATCTAGCAGCAGGCACAAACGAATTTTACAAGAACATTAAAAGAACCACGAATGAATTAAACATTGGAATAAAAACAAACAAAACAAGAAACAAAATTGACAGCTCAATTGTAGAGGCTCAATCACCATCTTAATGCCATTTTTATGGGGGTTGTGAGGCAGGAAGTAAATACGTCGGCAGGAAACTCAGCACTCTGTGGAAGTGTCTCATGAGCTTCACAGGCTGCAAGCAAAATGCAGTCCCTCGCGGAAGCTGCCGAACTTGAAGTACTATAATCCTGGAGCTGTGGTAAAAAATGGTACAGTTTAAAATCAAATAACAATATGAGATATACATAAATAATATTATACAAGGTTAGAAAACGAAACCTGAATGAAGGCACTGACAATCAGCCCAGCGGCAGAGCAGTCAAACACATATATTGAAGGTGTCTTCAGCCAGGAATCCAGATCACTGATCGGCAAAGGGATGTACTGCGTGTAACTCTAAGAAACAGGTACATAAAATTAGGAACTGGGGAAAGATGGAGTAGGGGATGGTGAGTAGAGAATTATAAGTAAGAAAAGTTTATCAAGAAGAAAGGACCTTATTGAATAGCCAAATTTCACCATTGGGAGTTGGCTTTGGCACTCCATGTCCATTGTAGTGGAAAAGAACTCTCTCAGATTTTGCATATTTGCGGCATGTTGTGCACAATTTCTTCACTTCATCAACAGTGGGATCCAATGAATACTTGTAACGAGCCTGTCCATAGTACAAGTAAGTATTGTCGAAAATTCTTGCATATATATAGAAAACAGATTACCTCTTTGTATCTATTTCTATTTCAGCAACAATTTTTTTTTTCATTTATTTATAAGTATTATCTGAAAATATATAATGATGTAAAGAGACAGACATTTGTTATACCTTGGGTTGCCACCTTTCATACTGTTGATTCAAGGTTCTTCCTATTGTTTCAAGAGCTTTTTGTGGTGCCATAGAGAATGGATCTGGAAAGAGATTGAAAAAGCACATGAAGAAGTGATAACTTTACCAATATTTACAATTAGAATAATTATCTTTCTTTTCAACATCAATGACTTGCAACGAAAACACGGCAAATATACCAGATGGATGAAAAGTAAGGAGACCAGATTAAAGCCACAAAATCTTTAGATGTTCCATCTTTAGCTGATGGACAACATACATTTCATAAAAAATACACAGTTAAGTCAGTTTATGATCCTTTCATTGTTTGCTTAATAATTAAAGAAAAAAAAAGCAGACTCAGCATTCCCTTTTTTTATTAATCAATGCTATAGTTGTAGAAATTGCTAGGTGTCTGTCGGCTGCTGACTAGCACATTTATTTTTATGTTTTAAGCTATTTCTTATATTTGGGCAATGATATTTTAAATCATGCTTATAGGTTGAAAATAAAAGGAATCACCAGCTCAAATTAAAAGAAAGGGAAGGCCTAAAAAGAATTGGGAAGGAACCACTAGAAAGGACATGTTACACCAGAATACGAATGAGATTATGTATCTGACAAAGTACGATGGCATAATATTATCCATATAGGCGACCCCACTAGTTTATTCTTGTTGTCATGTTGTGTAGGTAGAAGATATACATGGGATTCAAGATCATGAAAAGACTTTCTTGAAGACATTCACACAATGATGGACTAATATAAGTCATATTATATTATACATAAAAATTGTTGCCTAAAAAAATTACAAGAATTATTGTATTATTGTATTTTAACTATATATCAAATTTTATTTACTTTTACTCTTATCAAGCTCCCATTTCCCAGCAAGCATGTACCCAACTAATTAAGCAAAGGTTCCAACAAAAATCATGACATAGTAGATACAAATCCTAACATAACAGATTCGGAACCAGTCCGACAGAAAAGAAAATACACATAAGAAAACTCTCGTTAACTCCCTCCTATATCAAGTTCGCTTTGCCCCCTAAGACCGACTGCCAGAAAACACATCTGAACCATTTACGCTATCAACCAATTTCAACTGATGCAAATTCACAATAAATTGATAGCAGGGAAGAAGTCAATGTCAAACTCCCCTCAGAAATTCAACGTCTAAAGTCTTGCACTGATCTAACTAGATATCCATAACCAGTGTACTTCCGGTGATCGACCTTTAGATTGAGAAGCAATTCTCAATTAACGAATAACCCAGCAGACCATGCTCTGAGGAGCATCAGTGACTATTGGCATACAGATACATGCTATAAGTCTTGCATATACACCTAACTGAAAGATTTTGAATGAAAAGTGTTCACATGACGTTGCATAAATGCTTTTATTAATGAAATCACAGATAAATTGGTGTATCTATACAAAACTTTAGTTTTAAAGTCAAAGATAATCCAAAAAAACAAAAGAGAAAGAGTTCTACAAGGAAGCAACATGATGAATGATACAAATAAAAATCAAGCAAATACAACTAAAACATAGAGCGGCCATCATATATTAAGTAAATATTACTACAGAAAAGGCATGACAAGATCATACCGATCCAGCATTCCATCCGAGCACAAGGAGATATCTTAATTACATCAGGTGGATCAACGCTGATATTTAAACACAAAACTAGAGCAACACATCCCGTCTTCATCTGCAATGAAAGTGAAAATTTAACAAAAAATAATAGAAATATGATATACATTTCATTTAATAAACACGTGAAAAAATTATAGCCAGAAAAATAAGAAATGAAGCCAGATAGAGAAGTAAAAAATTGTATTATTGCAATCAATGACCAACAGATATCCAATTCTCCAGCCAAGAGGTCCTTGACACACAGATTTCCTGGAGAAGGAAGAAGACGGAAGCTTTTTTAAAGTTTAGTTTGTAACTGTTGGAAAACGGAGTGTGGCTAACTGTCCGGGTAGGATTCAAGAAAGCAATCATCTTCACCTTCCCAGACAAAGCAAGATACAGAACTCTCATATCCAAAAGTCAAATAGTACTTTCAGTTAATTAATCACTTCATAAATCCAAGTCATGGATGTGGGGTGCTAAATGTAGACTACATAGGTGGCTTCTGGCAGGCAGACTAAAGATTACATTGGGGAAGATACACAGAGGAGCAACAATCTATTTCTTTTTTTTCTTTTTTTAATATGAGGATGTAGAGAAGAGAAGGACACAAGAATGAGGGAACTGAACCAGTTCCCCACAATCACACTTCTAATTCTTAAAAATTTTGAAGTGCTGGAGGAAGCACTGAGAACAAAACTACAAACTTGTTTTTATAAAGAGTGTCTCACCAGAAGGTCATGAACTCATGACAAAACAGAACGTTCCTTTACTCCCATAAAATCCCTCTTTGCCCAAATACCAAAATCTGAGAAAGGGATAGACAGCTAAAACATTAACCAGAATTCACCTAAATGGTTTAATATCCTCCAGCAGAAGCACATCTCATTCTCATAACTAAAAGTTCCATCAAAGCATTGAGATAGCAACATAGTGAATCTCTTTTCATCTTTGGGTTTATTAATGGGAAATCCTGAAGTAGAAGTTGCAAATATTGGATACAGTAACCCTTTTAAGGAGACCAACGAAGCTAATCCACGAAAATTATTGCCATTTGCGTTCTTCAACTACATAAAATTTGGCATGTCTTAG
>JAUEKW010137973.1:0-11250 GCA_032274785.1 Ajuga reptans
GATGCTTTATTACATAAATGCAATAATAATTTTCCAAGGTCTCTCTTTGATGCTTTCTCCTTAGCTCTGACGTCTTTATAATTTCTTTTAGCTCTCCAATAGATAAGTAGTAGACCTTAGATAATCCAGCAAACCTTGGTGTCTATGGGATGGTAAGCCTTTCGTCATGTCCTTGAAAAATGCCTTAGGTTGCATTTGACACACTTTGGGAGACCTTTGGAACCCTTAGAATAGTCCTTTGGAATTATTAGAACACATTGGGAGTACTTGGGAAACACCTTGGGACTCCTTGGAAAATATCTTGGGTGTTATTAGAAAGCTTTAGCAAACTTTAGGAATCCCTGAGAAAGCCCTTTGAAATTTTGAGTACACCATAGGAGTTCATAGGATAATCTTTAGGAATTTCTAGTATACCTTATCAATCACTAGGATAATTCTTAGATATTTTTGGTATACTTAAGAGTCCATAGGATTGCCTATAAAAATTTTGAGCACATTTTATAAGACATTGGAGACCTTTGAATATTCCTAGTACAATATTTAGCAAACCAAATGAGTCCTTAGGAAAACCCCACCCTTGACAACAGTTAGGATGCTTTTAGGTAGGCCACTGTTGAAAATAAGTATCCATTGGCCTAGGACTTGTCGGGTAGCATGCAATGTAATCCTATGACCTTGACTTGTCATCTACCATAATCACTTGAGTTGGCAGAATAAGCTATGTATGCTTTGATACTACAGTAAGACCACTCCTCCCATGCTTTATATATTACCCTAGGAAATAGCATGCCTTTTTCCTCAGTGGATCACCAAAATGACAATTGAAGTTGACAAAGAGATTCACGTACAAGGCTTTTTATTCACATTTCCAGGATGATATCTTTCTCCCTTTTACTTTTTATTGGTAGTGTAGACTTCATATTTGTTATGTATGTCAAAAACTTGTCCACTGCTTTTCATTGGACTCTAGGTATATTTCAATCACTTGACTTTGCTCATTCCTCAGGTTAGATGATATCCCCTTAGCGGAGCTTTATTCTTCCTAAGGGCTTACTAGTAGACGTATAGCTAAAATTCTTAGGCTAAAAAATGAGATTTCTAGCTTTACGGAGGTTGACGTCTTAGGATTCAAGCTGAGGTTTTATTTTGATAGACATTGAGATTATAGCATTTCTGAACCTGGGAGCAGGGGTTTAGGTATCTTGCCACCGGGGTGTCTTTGCCTATGCGAAGACATGCTTAGCTCAGTGCTAAGGTTTCCATTGCATCCCACCATTGTAGGGATTCTTGAATATTTCCAACTGTGCCCAACTCAGTTAACTCCCAATGCTTGGAGATTCATTGTTGGATTTACTACCATAACATCCCACGGTCTTTGCTTCTATTTATAGACTCAAGAAACATCATACTGCCGATGGTTTGTGGTAATTTGTTTCTATGAATAACACCAAACCCCTCGTAGATATTACAAAATATGTCAAGGGTTAGACATCGAGATTTTTATGTCTTTCAAAAAGAGCCCTTAGGTTTTCCTTCAGAGTGGAACTCTACATGTTCTCCTCCGTCCAAAGCTGAGCTTTCAACAGACGATCGTCAAGCACTCTTAGCCATTATCATGCGAGGTCTCGTGAGCTTGGATAAACTCATTATAGAAGATATATTGATTGTGGCGAAGCTAAGCCACTTACCTCCATCTAGACCTGTGGACCTTAGTATGCATCTTTACACTTTTATTCACTTGTTATATCTATATTTTTAATTGCAATAAATAAATGCTCTTGTTGACAGGTATGGAGGTTGAGAAGATAAAGAAGGTTGATAGAGCTATGGTCTTAGCTCGGGTTGCTCAAAGGCAATCCTCAAGCCTCCATAAGAAGAGACTCATGCGTCCTCACTCTTCTGAAGTGCCTGGGTCATTGCCGAGACCCACGATATGTGGTCCTACCCTGGACACTATCACAGTAGAGGACGATGTAGTCCTTGAACACCACTCCGGAGCATCTGGCCTTGTGGATCATGCATCTGTGGGCATGACCACCCACGCCGAGGATAAGTACTGCCCCAATTGGGATGTGAAGATGACTGATTCCATGTTTGCTCAAGAGACGACAATTGAGATGATGTCTCAGCTCTTGCCTCCTAGTGATAGACCCTTGTTAATGAGGCCACCTCTGAGGCGTTATGCACTGGTGTCTACGAGCTACTTTCCAAGTAACTCGTTTTCTCTTAGGTCATTCTCATTTTGAACAACACCATATAACTTCGTATTTCTCTATTTTCAGCAACTCCTTACTCACCATGGGATGGTCATGAAGATCAACTATGGTTCTAAGAGAATTAAGGAGCTTGTCGCAGCGTTGGCCAAGGAGACTAAGGAGAAAATATAGATGGAGATCAAATTCGACTCCAAGGTGGCTGAGGTAGATCGCTTAAGGGAGGAGATCTCCCATTGACCGACAAGGTTGCATCTATGGAGTTTGAGCTAGGCGAGGGTTCACACCAAGTTAATGAGGCCAACTTGAGAGCAGATGAGGCCTTGAAGGACAAGGAGGACATGGAAGATGAACGGTTGGATCCCTGGTTGGATGGATTTCGTGTCTGGAAGGAGATGTTACAGACCTTCGCTCCTCCCCTTCGATGTCAGTTGTCCGGTACCCCCGTCAGACTTTAGCTTTGAGGCAGATATAGAGGTTGAGCGGGCCGATTGTTCAAAGAAAGATGAAAACACCTTACCACCTGCTTCTTAGATATTTGCTTTTATCGTATTAATCATTTATGTACTTCTTCCAATGACCTTTGCTGCTTTTATTTTGTTGTTGTTAAACTGTATTAGCCATAGAGCCTATTGTTGTGATTGTCTATGCTAAGACTCCTTCTACAGCTATTTCCCAAGAGTTTTTTTATGATTTGAATTTCTAATTAATGACTATTTGCATATGATTTCTGATTTGAGGTTATTCCTTATCAGTATTTTCATACTCGTCATAAATTGAGGTTGATTCCTTTCTCTCCACTAGTAGAGTAATCCCAATCTTTAGCCTTAGGAGGCTTCGGCTATTCTATCTTTGAAGATCATACCAAAAGATGAATTGCCGGAGCTAGGGTATTCCTAGATAATTTCCTAAGAAGTGTGTTGGATGGTTGCTAGCTGGTTGATCAATCCAGGTGTCACCACCTCTTCTTAGGGCCCAACGAGGTTAGGACATTTTTATAGTGGAAATGGTAATCCATTGTAATCCTACAAAACGTGATAGGGGCAATGGTAAGCCATTGCAATCCTATCATCTCCAAGAGTTAAACAGTTACACGATTTCAAAGAAATAAGAACTTGAACTTTATTGCAATGATCAAACTAACTTAAAAACAAAATCAAACCTCTAATATGAACTAAACCAATCAAAATGACTACGAATTGACTAAAGCAAAATACTAAAGCAAAAATAAATGACCAATAACTAAAACAACATATTGGTAGTACTCCCTTTAATGCTCAGCATTCCAAAACCTTGGAATAGGCTTTCCATCAAGCTTTTCAATCTTGTAGGTGCCTTCCTTCACCACATCACGAACATGATAAGGACTGTCCCAATTAGGAGATAAGTTTACGCCTTTCTTGATACTGAGATTTTTTAAGGACTAGCTTCCCTAGTCGGAAGTCTCATGACTTAATGCGGATATTGTAATATTTGGCCACCCTTTGTTGATAAGCAGCCATCTTCACCATAGCTTTTTCTCTTTGTTCATCAAGGAGGTCAAGATTGGCATGGAGGCCTTCACTATTCTCTTCTATGTTAGAGTTTTCAACTCGTGGATTAGGATTTCAATCTCCACAAGAATGACTGCTTCTGAATCAAATACCATACTGAAAAGTGTCTCCTCTGTTATAGTCCTTGGCATCGTCCGATAGGCCCACAACACCTCTGGGAGAATATCTGCCCAGAGACCTTTGGAATCATCCAATCTTGTCTTCAGAGCCTGCAAGATGATTCTATTGGTGACCTCAGCTTGACCATTAGACTGTGGGTAAGTGACAGAGGTCTTCTAAGGTCCATACTGAGGCCTGAGCAGAACTTCCTATAGTGCACAATATCAAACTGCTTCATGTTATCTGTTAACAAGGGCCTTTGACACTCCAAAGCGCACAATAGATTTCCAGACAACACCACTTATTTTCTTCTCCATGATGCTGGCCAAAGGTTAAGCCTCAACCCATTTGGTGAAATAGTCGATAGCAACGATTAAGAATTTCCTTTTTCTGGTAGCTTGAGGAAATAGTCCAATGATATCCATTCTCTAGACAAAATAGAGCCAAGGTGTAGAGACAGAAGACATTGGGACCGCCGACGAGTGAAGAATATTTACATGCATCTGACGTTTCTCACATTTCTGACCAAGCTCGTAGCATCTTCTTTCATTGTTGGCCAATAATATCCTTAGTGTAAGATCTTTTGTGCTAAGGCTCAGCCCTCAGGTGATTACCCCATACCCCGCCGTGAACCTCTCGCAGAGCATAATCAGCTTCGCTCGGGCTAAGACACCTAAGGTTAGGTAATGTGTAAGAACATTTGAACAAATTTCCAATATATATTGGTGGACCGATACATAGTCCTTCTTGCTTCTAGTTTGTTTTGAGGTAACGTCCCCTCCTTCATGTAATTCTTGATAGGATCCATCCGACTAGGCTCTGGTGCCAAGCACATGACTTCATATTCTTCTATGTTATGCCAAGGAAGGACCTACACTAGGACTCTCTTAATGAGTTCGTGATAGGGTGAGGTTGCAAGTTTAGACAATACATCAGCCTTGGTGTTCTCTGCTTGGGATATATGATTTATTTCAAAGTATTTGAGTTTGGAAATTAAATAACGGACCTTATCAAGGTATTAAGCCATGGTGGAGTCCTTAGCCTCATAGTTCCATTTAACTTGGTGAACCACCAACTATGAGTTACAATAGGACGCCACTTTCTTAGAATCGGCCTCTGCCACAATCCTTAGTATTGTGATAAGAGTTTCGTATTTAGCCTTATTGTTCGATGCCTTGAAGTCAAACCTCAATGCATATTCAAAGGTATCTCCCTCAGGAATGGTTAAGCTTACACTAGCGCTGCTTCCGCCAAGGTTGGAGGCACCAACGATATACAAGGTCCACATATGATCTTTCTTTAGTGTATTTACCTTTGAATCGACCTCTGCCATGGGAGCTTGGGCTCCATCCTCAGCAGTGCACTCAACTAGAAAAATCAGGTAAACCCTGAGCCTTTATGGTTGGGTGAGGTTGATAGTGAATGTCAAATTCACTAAGCTCTATAGACCACTTTTCCAACCTTCTCGACATCTCTGGCTTCTCTAGTATTTTCTTCAAAGATTGTTTAGTGAGCACAACTATAGTATGTGCCTGGAAATAAGGTCTCCACCTATGAGTTGAGACTACTAAAATGAACGCTAATTTTTCTACTTTAGAGTAGTGTACCTGAGCACCTCTAAGGACTCGACTTACATAATAGATCGGTCATTGAACACCCTCCTCTCCTCTGACCAGAACCAAGCTCACTATTGTATCTAAGACTCCATGGTAGAGGTAGAGCACCTCTCTTGGCCGAGGTTACGTCAAGAGTAGTGGGAAACCTAGGTAAGACTTAAGATCCTCAATGGCTTTCTTGTAATTCTCCGTCCATGAAAAATTCTTTGCATTCCTTAAGATTTTGAAAAATGGCAACCTCTTCTCTGCTGATCTCAACAGAAAATGGCTAAGGGCTGCAAGCCTTCCTGTGAGCTTTCGTACGTCACGTATAGTCTGAGGAGGTTTCATCTCCAAGAGTGTTTTTATTTTATTTCGGATTGGCTTCAATCCCTCACTGCATAACCATATAGCCCAAGAACTTTCGAGAGGTTACTCCAAATGTGCATTTGTAAGGATTTAGCTTTACGTTAAGTGACTCAAGATGTCGAGCGCTTCACTAAGGTTATTTATGTGTTGATTACTTAATTTTCATGCGTACTATTAACCAACATATCATCAACGTACACCTTCATATTCCACCCAATTTAATTTTTGAAGATTTTATTGACCAATCGTTGGTAAGTTTCGCCTGCATTCTTCAGACCGAAGGGCATGACCTTGTAACAGTATAACCCTTTTTCAATAACAAATGATGTATTGGCTTCGTCATTAGGTTGCATCTGATCTGGTGGTATCCTTGGATTACATCCATAAAACTAAGCAACTAACATCCAACCGTAGCATCCATTAGTTGGTCAATCCTTAGGAGAGGAAAGCTATCCTTAGGACATCCATTTCTTAGATCCTTGAAATCAACACACATTCTCCAGATGGCGTTAGTTTTTAGGACTTGGACTACATTCGATACCTAGTATGGGTAGTCAATCTCCCTCACATAATTAACTTTCAAGAGTTTGTCGACCGCTACATTCATAGCTCGGATCCTTCCCGGTGCAAAGCTTCTTTTCTTCTATCTTACGGGTTTGAAATCAGGATTCACATTGAGTTTGTGGACAATGACCTTGGGATCGATGTGAGGCATATTGGAGGGACTCCAAGCAAAGACGTCAACATTCTCTCTTAGAAATTGGATTAAAGCATCCTTTAACTATTAAGGGACCTTCTAGAGAAGACCCTTCTAAATGAGATCTTGTGATATTGAAAAAAAAATATTATCTTGATTTTATTTTGGTAGCTAGAATTTGGTGATGTCGTTTATGTAAATATCCATATGTATACACTGCATATATATGGCTCTCTGAAGTCAATAATAATTTAATTTTCCCAATATCTTTTCTATCATATGGTATCAGTGCCCATGAGCCACGAGTTTTTCGGTGGAAGGAAAGTAGGGGACCGGGCCATGTTGACGTTGGCGGTGAAGGTGCCACAAAAGGGTGCAATATGGCATGGATACCCACGTAGTTGACATACAATTGGTTGGCGACTCGAATAAGAACCACCTCATGTATTACCACCATGACCAAAGCCAGAACGTCCAGTGTTTGGAGTTTCCAAAGCACCCATGGTTAGAGTTTCTGCTTGCATTGTTACGACCAGCTTAGTTACAACTACCGCTGGAGTGGCGACCCCAATTTTTGTTGTGTGAATTATTATATGAACCACCAGCAGAGGGGGTGGCAACATTGGCTAAAGCAACCAAGGAGGAGTTGTGATCATCCAATTGATGGAGATACGTTTCGTGGGCCACAACCTTATCGTGAAGTTCAGCAAAGGAGATCGGAGAGTCTCGAGTGTAAATAAACAAAGCCAGTTCTCGGTAATTTGGGAGAAGTCCCTCATGAACGTAGAGGGCAGCATCATCATCGGATAAGGGGTGATCGATAATGGCTGGTTCATCGATTTTGGATTTGACTTGTTGGAGAAATTCAGGTGCCATTTGAGAACCGAGTTGGAGACGAGTCAAATCCTTTTTGAGTTGAAAAACCCTAGATCGGGATAAGCTCGCAAGGATGCAAGAAAGTGTTGTCCAAGCAGTGGCGGCAGTCTTGGCGATTGCAACCAGCGAATGAATCTCGGAGGAAAGAGAGTTGAGAGTCGCTGCGAACATGAGTTGATCTTGTTGAAACCACGTCAGAAATGCATTTGATCCCGGTGAGGGGGTGAAGTTGGGTTTAAGGTGATGACTGAGGGTTAACCTATTGAGTAGCGATGTTAGGTGTCCTCTGCAGGCTGGAAAATTGGAAGTGGTTAGCTTAATGGGGAGATGTTGGGTGGTGGCTAGGGGAATTATTTGGTTGGTGTTGGTGGTGGGTGGTTATGTTTGTGAGATGGAGGAATCATCAGATGGTGTTTTGTCACCCACAAAGATGGAGGCGGGGAATGTTAGAGATAAAAAAATTTGGATCGAGAATTGTTCGTGAGAGTCTTTAGCCCTGTTATCAAGCATGTCACCATTCATAGTGTTTTTCTCTCTCTCTCTCTCTCTCTCTCTCTCTCTTATGCACGGATGGTTTGTACGCTAAATTGATATTAGTAATTCTTTTTTACATGGCACCCTGCCGAAATCAGTTTACATGAGCCAACCACCGAGTTTTGTGGATTCGACCAAACCGTCCCATGTGTGTCACCTCCGAAAATCACTTTATGGACTTTGCCAAGCTCCACGCGCTTGGTATCATGCCTTGAGCTCAGTTTACTTACTTATTATAGCTTTGTCCAATCACTTGCTGATACTTCGTTGTTTACACTTCATTGTGGGCCTCTACATATTTTTGTTTTCATATATGTGGATGATCTTTTTATCACTAGCTCCGACCCCGCTGCTTGCTCCGCTGTTATAGACCACCTTAAGTCTCGCTTTGCAGTAAAAGACTTGGGACCTTTAACATATTTCCTTGGTGTTGAAGTTGCGTCACGCAAAGAGGGTCTGTTTCTATCACAACATAAATATATTATTGACATGCTACAATGCCATCATCTGGACGGAGTCAAGCCCATATGCTCTCCCATGGCTGCTCAACTGCTCAATGAATCCGTTCATCCTGTGGACCCTACTGATTATCGTCGTGCCATCGATCGTCTGCAATACCTCACCTTGACCAGGCTTGTTATCTCATTTACAGTAAACCGGCTAGCGCAATTCATGTCATCACCTACTAACCATCACCGGGGTGCTCTAAAACGACTATTTTTCTATTTGAAAAGAACTCTTCATCACGGGTTATTACTGCGCAAGCCAGTCGACTTGTCGATTACAGCCTTTTCTGACTCAAATTTTAGGGGAGACCCATCTGATGGAAAGTCCACTTCTGCATATGTTATCTTTCTTGGGCCTAACCCAGTGTCTTGGCGTTCTCGCAAACAGTGGCGTTCTCACCAAATACCTACCTCGTACACATTTTGAGCTTCTACGTTCCAAAATATATGTTGCCGATGGAACGTTGACTTTGCAGAGGCATATTAAGGAACCTTCTAGAGAATGCCCTCCTAGGCGAGATCATATGATATTGAAAAAATATTGTCTTGATTTTATTTTGGTAGTTAGGATTTGGTGATATCTTTTCTGTATATATTCATATGTATACATTATAAATATAGGGCTCTCTGAAGTCAATAATAATTAAATTCTCCCAATATCTTTTCAATCATATTAACTCATTCGTAAGCAATGATCCGATCTTAACAACATTTTCCTCATCCCCTTCATAAACTTGAATAGAGATGAGGTCTTCAACTAGTTCCGCTGACTTCTCGCAGTAGTCACCGGTTTCCAGGCTATCAATAGTCAATGTCTGCGACATCAGCTACTTCTGTTTAAGAGAGGCAACATAGCATTGTCTGTCTACTCCCTGGTCCCCTCAAATTTGGTCTGATTCCATACTCATTAGGAAATTTTATAAGTAGATGATATGTTGAGACACTTGCCTTAAGAGCATTCAACCCTGGTCGTCCTCAGATTATTCCTTTACTTTACTTTCTCCTTCTCTACCCGCGACTCCGTCACACCCTCCCATTTTATTGGAATGCCCGAAACAACTTACATCAGTGCCATACATTTTCAGACTCAACTTTTGTTTCCACTGTGAGCTTCACATGTTATCGGTGAAGTACTCAACCAATTTACTCCCCACCTCGTAAAGCCATATACTCCTCCTAATTTTCAATCACACTCTTGCATAACATGGCCACAAATATAACAGGATGTTGCAATTTGTTCAAACTTGAATGGGAACTTTTTGAGCAATTCGCCTTAGTTTTTGTTTTCCAGATGTAGTAGTGGAAAAAAATAAAACTAATTCAATGAATGATGCACTTACAACCAAAATAGAAACTGAGCATTTCCTGGTTCAAAAATGTCCTTTCAGAGTGGTTTATTTAAGTCAGCTTGAACCCTAATTCAAACACTCCTTGATACCCCTTTTAGCGCATCAATCTCAATCGAACTTCCCAACTTGTGCCTATTGCCTCTACGTATTATTGAATCGAGCTTGAATGGGTAGGTCATATAAAAGGACCCATATCAATTGAGTATCAAGCCTCACCGAAGAGAGCTTCACGCCACTCTCCAACTTCTTAAGGACAATTGTATTTCTCAAAATGCACGGTTCTATGCGCATAACATCTTCCAAATCCTTATACTTGTTACATTAGAAGGAGAATAAATTTGGTTTAAAATGTTGGGGGGGGGGGAGGAGAGAAAGTCAAAATAGGTTATGGTTGAACAAAAAAAAAAATTAAAGTTATGATACTTTTACAAAGATGATAAAATTAAAGTAAACGCTACTATACAATAAAAACATCCAACTTCACTAGTATTCTCATTCATTGCTTCACAGGTTTATGAATATACCCATAAACCATCACAATCTTTTAACCTAAATTATCAATTAATTGTTTCTATTTTTCATTTTTGCGTGAAGCCTACTAAAGTTGTTGGCTTAGCACTTTATTCACTTGTAATAGGGTTTTAGGTGAAAAACCTCCACATGCAGTTACATTTCAACCATTTTTCATCTTTTAAATAAAAATTCAAAATTATTAACTATTTACGTCAATTATAAGTATACAGATGAATTTGAATACAACAGTATCAAAATTTAGGATGAATTTCATATAATTAGGGCAAAAAAAATCAATATATAACTTAATTGTAGTGAAATTCATTCAAAATTCTCTATTTGTATTTGCATTCCTAATCGTTTATAATTGATGCCAATAACAAATTTACCTTTAAATTTTTATTCAAAAGAAATAAAAAAAATGCTTTAAATGTAATGTCCACTGCAGATGGGGGTTTTCTGGTAAACAAACTAAGTCAATATGGGTAAATTAATGTTAAGACAACAAACTTAAATCAATATGACGCTAAAAATAACAAGCATTGGTTAATGCCAAAGACCGTGATGGTTTAGTGGGTATATTGCAGTAAACTCTACATGACATGATTTTCTTTAGGAAAATATATAACATGATGTATCATTACACATATAATAAATTCACTGTTTAAACAAAATATGATACAGGAATATAAAAAATCGCATTCACACTAAGCTAATATTGTTGAAATATGTATGAGTTTTTTTCTACCAAATCCTCGTGGATAATAGCCAAATGAGTTATACCCTATTGGATTGAATGTGTAGATAAAAAACTAAAAGAAAATACTATTTTAATTTATATCTACACACCAACCCAATGGTATATAACCCGACCATTCGGGTATTACACATGGTGTAGGTAGAATTACCCCTATGTATGCTTGACCCCTGTGTTTGCTATGGGCTG
>JAUEKW010137984.1:0-11248 GCA_032274785.1 Ajuga reptans
TCGAGGGGGGATCGGTCTACACATTTTAGTGGTTGCTCTTAAGAAATACCCACGTAGATTCATATACCGAACCAAGTATTAGTCCAAGAACTAGTTAGGAAGTCACATAAGGAAGACACCCGAAGCAATTCTCTCCTATTTGCACTTTCAACTCGAAGGTTAGGTAGACACTAGTTAGTTTTCTATTTTGTTAGATTATTTGTTTGTTTCTTTTCTTGATAGTTATCTAGTTTAAATTTTTAGTTATTTAGTTAACACATGAAAAATACGCACAAGTCAGGGCCATAAGGAACAAGGATAAGGATAAGGAGAAAATGCTTAGTTACATTTTATTTTACCAATTTTCCGTTTTCTAATTTTGGGTACTTGTACTTTCGTTTCTCTATGACATTAATCTCTAATATTTCACAAATTTGCCCAGTTGACAATATGAATTGGGTCACACTTTCGCCCAGGACTGAACATGAATTGGATCAATATTGTTGGGTTAGGTCAGAGCGGTTTGTTGGTAAAGTATTTAAATCTAAATTCAATCTATTTATTAGTGTTAAAAATAAGAACTCATATCTAACTTGCTAATTTCGTGTGGTATCCCTCATAAATTTAAAATTATATTAATGTGTATATTTTATTTGTATTTATTAATTATAGTGAGATTAACTTGTATAATTTAAATCAATGTAATGATATTTTCACTAAATCAAAATAGTGAAATACCAATTAATCATGACAGTCATCA
This sequence comes from Ajuga reptans, assembly GCA_032274785.1. Classification (NCBI taxonomy): domain Eukaryota; kingdom Viridiplantae; phylum Streptophyta; class Magnoliopsida; order Lamiales; family Lamiaceae; genus Ajuga; species Ajuga reptans. Next base: position 740 of record JAUEKW010137984.1, read on the forward strand.
TCCTCCTAATCTATTACGCAAATTTAGATATAATAAAGCATACCTAATTACAGACCATATGAAAATATGAATAAAACATACAACTCAAGTGTTATGAATCAAGCACACAACTAACCACACTCTCAAGCAATACAACAAACACTTTGAGAGCAATCAAGCTAAACAAAATAGAAAATCAATCCAACATGTTCTATGATTTTATGTGGAAAGCAAACAAAAATGATCTTGAACGAAAATGAAAGAACACCAGGGATTTTACGTGGTTCAACAATTGCTTACATCCACGGGAGAGTCACCATTCCAATTTACTCAAGAATCCGTCTGAAAACAATATAAGAGATGAAATAAGAGAAACCCACTCTCAAGAACACACACTTCTATCTAGTGTGTTTCTATATCCAACCTCTCCTCTCTCTAATCTGATCTGAAATCAATACGAATGTGCAGTGTGTGTTTGTGTCTCTCTATCCCCCTCATATATACAAGAGGTTACAGCTGAAAGATACAAGAAAACTGACTCAGAAAACCAACAGAAAAATAAGCTGTCAAATAGCCTTTTACAACAGAAGAAAGATAACAGTTTTCAATAAAACTGTTGTAAAAAAAGGTTATAACTAACTTTTTATTCCTTTCTCTTTTAATAGATTTTCTAATCATTTTGCATCCCTTTTCCAATCCAATTTGGATCTGAATGATGACATTTATACTCACAATTCTCTACCTTGTCTTCAAACAAATCCTTAAGCAAACCTTTGCCTGATTCCTCTCCAAACCAACCCCACTACAGGGTTAACAAATACTATCCTTAATCAAGTGACATGAAACTGACCCACTCAAGACAATGTTTGAACTTTTCTGAAGCCACTGCTTTGGTCAGGATATCAGTCGCTTTATCAGTAGTGTGCACCTTCACCACTTCAACAGATCCCTTGTTTACCTCATTTCTTACAAAATGCATTCTAACATCAATATGTTTTTATCTTTCATGAAACTCTTGATGTTTAGACAAACATATTGCACTTTGGCTATCACACATGATCTTCACAGACCTCTGACTTATCCCAAACTCAGACAACAACCCCTTGAGCCAAATTCCTTCCTTTACAGCCTTAGTCATTGCCATATATTCTGCCTCTGTGGTAGACAAAGCTACCACAGATTGTAAAGATGACTTCCAGCTTACTGCAGTGCCAAACAAAGAGAAAATATACCCTGTCTGAGATCTTCTATTGTCTTGATTTGCTGCATAGTCAGAGTCAACAAAACCTTTTAGAGGTTCTTCTAATTCACCTTGCTCCTTCTTGAACACCAAACCACAGTTTGCAGCTCCTTTCAAGTACCTTAGAACTCTCTTTAGAGCATTCCAATGATCTTTTCCTGGATTTGCCATGTATCTACTGATAACACTGATTGAGTGAGCCAACTCAAGCCTTGTACACACCATAGTGTATACTATACACCCTACAACACTTGCATAGGGTACATTCTTCATGTAAAACACATCTTCCTCATATTTTGGCTCTTGTTCTTTGCTGAGTTTGCAACCTACTGCCAATGGTACATACAGTGATCTTGAATCATCCATGTTGAACCTTCTTAACACTTCCCTTATGTAGCTTTCTTGAGTAAGTCATAAAGAACTTCTCTCAGAATCCCTTCTGATATCCATTCCCAAAATTCTATTAGTTTTTCCTAACTCCTTCATTTCAAACTCAGATTTCAAGTTATCCTTGAGAGTTTTGATTTCAGTTAAGCTTTTTCTTGCAATTAACATATCATCTACATAAAGTAGCAAAAAAGTTACTGGAAATCTATCCACACTTTTCAAGTACACACAGCTATCATACTTTGATCTGCATAAACCAATTCTTAACATGTGTTCATCAAATTTCATGTACCATTGTCTCGGACTTTGTCTCAACCCATACAAACTCTTCATGAGCATGCATACCTTATCTTATTCTCTGGTAATACAAAGCCTTCTGGCTGAGTCGTATATATAGTTTCTTCCAAATCTCCATGGAGGAAAGTTGTCTTCACATTACGTTGTTCCAAGCATGTAAAACTGAGCTACTATTGCAAGTAGCACTCTTATAGAACAATGCTTGACTACAGGAGAGAAAACTTCATTGAAGTCAATACATTCTCTCTTTGTAAAACCTCTAGCAACAAGTCTTGCCTTGAATCTAATTTGTTGTTGAGCTGTTGTCTCCACCTTCTTCTTGTAAATGCACTTGCAACTTACTAACTTCTGACCCTCCTTTAGGCTTGTTGACTAATACCCAGGTTTTGTTTTTCATAAGTGATTCCAGCTCTTGTTGCATGGCCAAGAGCCACTGATCCTTTTCTGCTCCAGAAATTGCTTCTGCATAAGTGCTTGGCTCATCATAATCAATCTCTTCTGCTACATTCAAAGCATATGAGATTATATCAGCTTGCCCAAAGCTGGTAGGAGGTTTTATCATTCTTCTTTCCCTATCTCTAGCAAGTTTATAATTGCTCAGATTAGTGTTTATTCTTGAATTTTGTGGCTCTAAGTCATCTGATTCTTCTGAATCAGTTGACTGCTCTGAATTATCTGTTTATTCATTCATCCCTGCAAAATCCACCTCAATCTTGGACTTATCAGTTACCATTCTCTTGTTACCATCGGTATCTTCCCAGAGCTTAGAAATGGCGTCTTGCTTTCATCAAAGACTACATCCCTACTGACTATAATCTTCTTAGTTTCATAGCACCAAAGTCTATAGCCTTTTACTCCAGTAGGGTAGCCAAGAAACACACACTTTAGAGCTCTGGCTTCTAGTTTATCTTGCCTAGTGTGTGCATAAGCTTGACACCCAAATACATTGAGATAAGAATACTGAGGTGTCTTACCACTCCACAACTCCTCTGGAGTTTTAAAGTTTCTGACATATGAGGGTGATCTGTTGATCAAATAAACTGTTGTACTTGCTGCTTCACCCCAAAAGGATTTTGGTAAACCAGAACTGAGAAGCATGCATCTTACTCTTTCAAGAATGGTTATATTCATTCTCTCAACTACACCATTTTGCTGAGAATTTGCAGGGACTGTCTTATGTCTTTTTATACCTTTTATCTTGCACAATCTCTGAAACTCATCATATAAGAATTCCAATCCATTATCGGTCCTTAAACATTACAATCTGGATGATTTGGCAGTTTCTGCCTCACTACACCAGTCCCTAAAATTCTGAAATGCATCACTCTTTTTCTTAAGAACAAATAACCAAAGTTTCCTAGAGTAATCATCAACCAAACTTATAAAGTATCTCCCACCTCCTAGAGATTATGTCCTTGAATGACCCCAAAGATCATCATTAATATATTCTAGAACTACTTCAGAAACCATTTTACTTGTAGGATAAGGGAGTTTATTGCTTTTGCCAAGGATGCACTCTTCACATGGATTGAGCTTAGAATTAGAAGCTAATTTTAGAACACCTTGTTTCTGTAACTCACTCATACCCCTCTCACTGATGTGAGCTAATCTCTTATGCCATAATTTTGAATCATCATCCTTAACACTCTCTAATTCACCTACAACAGTTTCAGCATCTAGATAGATAAGCTCATCTTTCTGACACCTTGCATGACTACTCTAGTATCTTTTACTACTTGCAGATAACCATTCTCATACTTGAAACAATATCCTTTAGATTCTAACAGACCTAGAGATATCAAGTTTCTTTTGAGTTTTGGAATATACCTGACATCAGTCAGCTTCTTGACTGATCCATCGTGCATTTTTAGTTTGATGCTTCCAATTCATTTAACTTGGAAACTCTAATTATTTCCCATCAACACAGATTCAGACTTGCTCTCCTCAAGTTCAGTAAACCACTGCTTGTGAGGACACATATGAAACCTTGTTGATGCCATCTTGATTTCCTTCTGACTAGTCTGCCTTTGATTTCTTTCCCACATATGGCGCCACTTGTTATGAATCAAGCACACAACTAACCACACTCTCAATCAATACAACAAACACTTTGAGAGCAATCAAGCTAAACAAAACAGAAAATCAGTCCAACTTGTTCTATGATTTTATGTGGAAACCAAACAGAAATGATCTTGAACGAAAATGAAAGAACACAAAGGACTTTACGTGGTTCAGCAACTGCTTACATCCACGGGAGAGTCACCACTCTAATTTACTCAAGAATCCATTTGAAAATAATACAAGAGATGAAATGAGAGAAAACCACTCTCAAGAACATACACTTCTATCTAGTGTGTTTCTAGGTCTATATCCAACCTCTCCTCTCTTTAATCTGATCTGAAATCAATACGAATGTGTAGTGTGTGTTTGTGTCTCTCTATCCCCCTCATATATACAAGTGGTTACAGCTGGAAGATACAAGAAAACTGACTCAGAAAATCAACAGAAAAATAAGCTGTCAAACAGCCTTTTACAACAGAAGAAAGATAATAGTTTTCAATAAAACCGTTGTAAAAAAACGGTTATAACTAACTTTTTATTCCTTTTTCTTTTAACAAATTTTCTGATCATTTTGCATCCTTTTCCAATCCGATTTGGATCTGATTGATGACAATTATACTCACATCAAGTAATAGTCACTTACTCTTACATACGTGATAACTTGATATAGTTAATATAAGACATGTAGTTAAGAATTTTAGTTTCACCACTATTTATATTCTTTTAGTTTTAATTTAAATTCTCCATATGTTTTGAATTTTTTTTTTAATTGTATCTTAAAGATGATATTAAAATAGAATAGGTTGAATATATAACGGGTTAAATGAGTTAAACAGGTTAAAGTTAGTTGATATGCGTTCAGCCTGTTTTTAGCGTATTTTCTGGGTACGATATGTTTAACCCGTGAACCAATTATGCCTCGATTGAAAGCTGCTTAAAGCAGGTTTTCTTTTAGTGTATTTTCCGGATACGATCCGTTTAATCCGTGAACCTATTATACCTTGATTCAAAGCTGTTTAAAATAGGTTGAGTTCGTGTAGGATTGGCATAGGTTAAGAGTTACAACTATCACTTTTGCCCCCTATATACTTTTTTACGTTCCGGTGTAATTTTATTTAACTTTTACACTTCAATTTTTTTTCTTTTTTTCTTTGGGAAAAATTAAAGTTCTAGTTACTCAACACCATAATACATGCCAAGAGTTGGTAAAGTTCTAGCATTATCCTTTAAAAAGGTTACTCATGATTTTTCACATTCACAACAAACATTTAGGGCGTGTTTGTTTGAGTTTGAGTCCAAACTCATTGAAGAGGGCTAAAACTCAAACGCGTGTTTGTTTAACAGAGGTTGTACCCAACGACCACATCCCCTTCTTTTGACACGCTCTCTCTATCCATTCTCTCTCTACACTCTCTGCAGACAAGACCTCTCTCATCTGCAAATTGCAGACTTTTCATCTCTCTCTACATTGATATAGATCCAGTGCAGTTACTGCACTGTGTAGTAAGTGTATGTGTGTGAGAGAGAGTGAGAGAGGAAATTGTATTGTGTATGTATGTGTGTGTATGTGACAGAAAGAAAAAGGAGAGAGATAGAAACATAGAGGATTGTATCCGGTGCAGTCACTGCACCAGATCCAGATCCCTCTCTCCATGCCTTAAGGAGCAGTTTATGGAAAAGGAAAAACCTCTCTCTCCTCTCCCAGGACCTTTAACGACTTCGAGGGGGCAGAAGTTCGGCAAAGGTCCGGTGAAGTGTAGAAGATTTATCAAAATTTCTGCAGCTTCTTTTCGACGCCGCTGAAAATCAACTCTGAGAATCACGCCAAGAAAATCGACGTTGCTGAGCTGCATCCGATGTTCATTAACAAGACAAAACTAGATCCGATCCTACCCGACTTATAAATCAGAGCTTCGATCTTCCTCCCGCAACAATACCAAAGATCTGCTCTTTATTTTGTTGTATTGTTTTGATTTTGTTTCAAATATTTTTATGTATCCATTTTTGCTTGGAAGAATTAATATAGGCAAAAATAATGAGAAGGAAAAACATACTATTGCAAGATATATATTAGGATGTGTTTGATTGTGGTTGGGGAAGGTTGAGATACTATTGGCTGGGGTAAATAATTAAGTTAGAGTATAAAGTTGGGAATAAAAAGGTATGTTTGGTAGTGTTGGTTGGGGTTTTGGTTGGGTTAGTTTGTAATATAAAGTTGAAAAATGTGATGTGATAGATGTAAAAAGTTGTTAGTAGGTGATCGATGAATGATTAAATTTGGTATTGAGAATTGTGATTGATTAATTATGTGAATTTATTGTTGGTGGATGATGAGTGTGTTATTTGTTTGCATGTTTAATCAAAATAAAGATGATCATTTAATTATTTATTTAATAATTGTCATATATATTTTAATTTAAAAAAATGATTAAATTAATTTTTATTAATTTTCGGAAATTACAGAAAATAAAGAAAAATAATTATGTTTATCCGAAAATATTTAAATTTTGAAAGAAGAAAATCAAAAGTTAATTTAGTATTTGTGGTAGTTAGAAAATTTAGGGATTTTTATTAAATTTTATATCTAATCAACTAAAAAAAGAGCTTAATATTTTATAATATAATTTAAACTTCATTATCAAAAGAGAAATGTGATGTGATAGATGTAAGAGGTTATTAGAGAGTGATTGAATAATGATTAAAGTAGGTATTGAGAATTGTGATAATAATTAAACCCCCAATCTACCTTAAATATAAAAGAAGAATTGTTGAATGGTTAACTTGCTGATGTGTCTTTTTGTGGCTTTTTTAAATTTTCTTTAAATAATAATTAATAAATATTTTAGTAAATTGCTTGCTACAAATAAGGAAGGTTGGTTGAGACCAACCAATAATTTTTTTTTCCTATTATTATTATTTTTACTTTTCCCTTTAATATTTAAAAGTCTTATAACTTTTTCGTCTCAACTTCGTTTTTTATGAAAAAAATACTGAATTAATCTTCTTTTCACGATCTTCGATTTGACATCCATTATGCATATATATGATTAAAATATTAATTGGTAAATGTAAGTTACTTATGTTTAAGATTATTATGATATATTTTAACTTTTAATTTTTTTGTATTTACAATAAAAATATCAGATAATTTTAAAATAATAATTTTTTTGAAGGATAAAAATCGTCTTTTTTTTTTAATATTAAACTTTTTTACCTTAATATTGCTGTTTTGTATTTGAATAATTTTGGATTTTTTGAATCATTTTGTTTTAAAGAAATTTGATAAAATTTATAAATTTGTCAATTGTTAATGTTGTATATAGATAAAAAAAAAATCAAAACCTTTAGGGGAGGTTTGGTTATATTTTCAATTCCAATTTCCAGTTTTTAGTATTTTTACCGTTGTTTACGAGATTTTGTTTAATATGATTAGATGAATGTAATTTGATTTTAAATATATGTGACATATTTATGAGTATTATGGTTATATACAAATATTTTATTAGAATAGTAGTAAATGGTGAACCCCATTAAATGATGTTGATTAAAATTTATTTTATTATATTAAATGAATTGATAGTTATGAGTCACATCAAATGATTATGATTGAAATAAATTGTATTATATTAAATGAATAGTAGTAATGAGACATAACTTAAAGATTTAATTTAAATGTAATGATTGATTTGAAAAAAATATATATGAGCGAAAATTGTAAAAACAAACATGATTTATATGTTTAGAATAGTAAAAAGTGGAAAAGATTTCTTTAGAAATATAAACAAACAATTAAACGTGGGTCATTGTCATATCAACATTTACGTGGGGTTCATTTTCTGTAGTTTACAATAATTAGTTTATATTTTTGCAGTTTACGATAATTAAACGTGGGTCATTGTCATATCAAACATTTACTCATTATAGTACAATATTTCATACACAGTCATTTATTATATTTTATTAATTACGTATTTTGCTTTCTAATATAATACATATTTACGTTTATATTTTTATATAATATAATAAAATAATATATAGCCCGTGCGTCGCACGGGTGAATATCTAGTTCTAAATAAAGTTAGTTGGGCTCAATTCGTTAAGTACCAAAAATGCATAGGTTAGACCCAACCTCAATATGTTGGGTACAAGCCTTATCAAACATAGCTAAGTGTAGAGTAAAGCAGTAGCTCATGGAAAGCCTTTGGATAATGATGAAAAAAGAGGTTCTTTGGCACAATTTTGAGAAAAAAGCAAGGGACAAGAGAGAGAAGCATATCTTTGCACAAAGAATCTAATTTTTAATACGCCCACTGTATTTATGTATTTATTAAATCAACTTTTAAAACAAAAATGAGTAATCCGAATTTTTATTAAACTTATCTTTTTATCAATTTTTTTGTATTAAATATTTTTTGAAAATAATAAATAATACACCAAATTAATAAAAGGAAATGTAATCTTATTATTTCTCAAACAACAAACTCTTCTACAACCACTCAAGCAAACATGCTACTTTACTTCGGTCAACAATGTCACAACAGACTTCAACTCCAACCAAAACACACCCTTAGATTATAATTTGGAGGCTTCCTCAAACAGAGGCCAAACTGCACCAAACTGATAAAATAATACTAATAGTAAATTAATACACACAAAAAGAGTTAATAAAAGAAATAATCAAGAGGAAAAGGTCATTCCCATAAATGCAGAATACACTTTTTTTGTTTTCTGAAAATAAAAGACAAGTCCTTCAGCTACAATTTGAAACCAAAAGAGTCAAAAATAGGTAGAACACGAGCTTGTACTCCTTAAGTCTTACACATGGTCCTTGAGACCAGATACATTTCCAAAATGGCTACAAAGTGTTATTTCATGTACTTATGGAGAAATTTCCGATGGAAATCACTTCTGATGGTGTCATTGATGAAGCGCTTAGGTGTTTTCGTCTCGCCACGAGCTTGATTCTTGAAAACCACATCATCATCCCACCTGTACGCAAGGAAGACGGTGTCATCACCAATATCATGATCATGAAAGGGGAAACAGACACATTGAATGGCATATATTACCTTCTCTTCACATTAAATGAAGTTGGATTATTTATCAGAGGATTCCCGCACAATAATTGCTCTTCTTTAGCTTTTAGCTCCTCTTCTTGCTGTTGTCGTTCCTGCCAGAAGGGATAAGATACATCTTTAGTATTTTATTTGTAAGATAGTAAAAAAGGTTCTGCAAGATCCAAAAGCGATAAGCAAACACACTTATCCTGACAATAAGAATCTCAACAGCTCAATCCCATTCTAGAGGCCCAGATATATGCTTGGGCCATAAACAAATTTATGCAGAGCCTTGTAGTGTTTTACTCCCTCCGTCCCCAAAATAATTGTTGTTTTAGCATATGAATTATGTCCCAATCTTTTTAGGAATTCAATTTATAACTTCCATAAAATCTTCCAAATTTGTCTATGTTATAAATGAGTCTTGGAAATGGGAAAGGTTGTTAATAAAGACAGAGAAAGACACAACTTTTATAAAAGACAATATAATAATTAACTTAAATAAGGGCATATGAGTCATTTTATGAAGTTCCTTTAATTTGAGTGAGATTTTCTAAAACGACAATTATTTTGGGACGGAACGGGTATAGATTTTCAGTTGACCTACACAAATGTGATTCCAGTATGCCTGAGAAAGGTACCACCGAGCCACAATTTGTCACACTACAGTTTTGCAACTTGAGCTTTCTCACTTATACTACTATTTTAGATCAAATGCAATAATTAGAAAAGAGAAAGGCCCACCAGTTTATTTTTGTAATTCTTAAGCTGTAGCATACATAGTAGAGAATGATCAGTAACATTAACTTTTAGCTTTTACGAAATATGAAATATTTATTCTAAGGAAAAGATTGTTCTAGGGAATCAGACCTAATTCATGACTAGGTAGCTTAGTTGAAATAACTAAAAAAGAGTATTATTTGATTGTTCTCTGAACAGCGAAACATTTATGCAATGATAATTATTAAAATATTTTTCCAAAACAACATATTGAAAATTGAATACAAAAATTCAATCATTTTTCATAAAATTAATTTTCAATCAACTTTACCAAACCAGAGGATCCATACAACAATGAAGAACGAGATTGCATATGATTTCTTTTCCAAAAGAAAAGGTTGCTTATGACTTACTTCACGTTCTTTCTGCTCTGCTTTCTCTTTCCTCAAACGTTCAAGTTCTGCCAGAAGTGCTTCTTCATCATCCCCATCATCATCTTCATCATCCGAACTAAGGATTCATAGTTACAAATAAGTGAATCCAGAAAATAAGCAAACAAATAAAACAGGACAGTTCCTAAAACCAGGAGAAAACTAAAGATGCAGCATAAATGAGACGAAAAGGGGATTGCTGGTCAACAGGAAAGCAGATGTGCCAATTTAAGTTCAGAAGAGAAAATGTTTAGAACATATGATAGGAATGTTAATACACCGTTGAGAGTTTATGCGCGGAAGAGAAAGAGGGTCGAGTAGCAGATTTATGGGCTGT
>JAUEKW010137995.1:0-11248 GCA_032274785.1 Ajuga reptans
ATTTGTTTTAGATTTGTGCATAGAAAATATATGTCATTTACTAATAATGTGAAATTACAAATATAACCCTAATTTTTGGAAAAATTTCAGGGGGGCCAATGCCCCCCTTGTCCCCAATGTGCAATGTCCCTCCGTCCCTGCATGCAACCACATAATGGAGTGCGTAAAAGTAGTATACGTACGACCAATGTAATTCAACATAAATGTTCACAAAGTTTAACCCAATGATTGGATTGGCAATTAAGAAATGTTATTAAAATATTGGACACCTAAGTAAGACTAGTTATCGCCACCTCACTAATTCATGCAGCCACATCTTATTTCAAATAAGCAGAAGCCACTAATCCTCCTCACTTCCCTCCACGCCACACTTTCTTGCAACCATTACTTCCTGATGTCTTTGGTAATTAGATATATACCACTCTTTCCATTTAGTTGAAGGTCGATGCACATGGAAAGCCTTGGTACGGGGAGGAAATAAGAAAAGAGAACTCCCACTCCAAAATCCTTACATCTCGTCCTCTCGGCTCTCATCGCCCCTCCCTCCTTCGAACACACATAATCCTTAAAGTTTTGCAAGCTCAAGAAGATAGGTAAGAGTTGATTGTTCAAAGAATTATTAAGATGGCGTAGGGGTTTGCATCCACTTCTTATTCTCAAACTGTAGTGAGCAAATAAGGTAAATGACGCAGTCCTTAACTGGTAGATTATATATATATGTTTGGGGCTTAATTTGTTAGATAAAGGGTGATTCGCTTTAGTGTTAGGTTGTGGAAATTATGTGGTGTGGCATCAATGACTTAGGGCGTCCTAGGTGATTGATCGTCGATTTTACCAATTTTGCTAAGTCGTATAAAATTAGGATATGAATATTAGCTAATATGTTTCGTACTTTTTGATGTGTTAGTTATCAGTTAGTCATGATTCTTATAGACTTAGTGGTGTTATATGAGTAGAAATATATTATTTAAAATGTGTGAATTACTTGTGCTGATCATCAGAATATATGTTCTGCATGCAACTTCAAAACATTATATAACTTTATTTACTTGGAACTTCTCAAACCTGTTAAACTATAGTAAACTATACCATATTAGGAGTCTATGGTTAAAATTTGAAGACATTTCGTTGAGTTTATAATTTTTAGTGATTTATACTAGACAAGCTGGTTTTAGGTATAAAGTTGTCAATTTTGATTCTAGAAAATATTTTTTTTATACAAAATTATTCTTTTTGACTTTTGGAGAACTGTTTTAACATGTTCAATTATACGAAGTTAGGAGTCTACAATTAAAGTTTGAAAGGTTTTCATGATAAATATGATTTTTAGTCAATTTTGTAACACAAGCGGGTTTTAAGACTTAAATGTGTTAGTTTTCAACTCAAGTAGAAGATTAGTGATATAAATGTATAGTGAAGTTAACTGAGCAATGTCTTATAACTTGGAACCCTTAACACGATGAATAACATTATAGATCGATAGTTAATACTTAATTAATTAGTAAACTACAATTTTCTCAATAAGAACCTCTATGTTGTAGTACCTTGTTGATTGTTTAGATCATAATTTGAGCATTACCGCGGATAGATTCACAGGATGTTGCCGAGGATGATCTATAGGATTTTGAGATTTCATCGATCCTGGAAGTTTAAACTTACTACAATGGTGCACAAGTAATGAATTTTTGATAATTTTTATTGGAAAAAGAGGTAAGTAGAAATCCATGTGCAACTACAATGCTTGAACATAGTATTTGTGCTTATTATTTGTGATATTGGATTATAATATGTGCAATGGTATAATTCTGTATAAAGTGAATGTATTTCTTCTTATGAGCATATCATTCATGAGCATTAGCATCTACAAGAACTTGTATGAGTATATAAAGAAGTCAAAACAACCTAATTTCAGAAATTGAAAATGTTTTGGGGTTTGTCACCACTGGCACATCGAGAGTTGATATATATTATGTATATGGTGACTCTGGGAACACTTCCAATGACAGGCGTGCACACCGAAGATGGTCCCATACGAGTACCCTAATGATGATGGGTATGGCGAGGGGTAGACTTTCCGGAGGACTGCGGGGGCAGGCAGGAGGCGAACCTCTTGTGGTCTCGGAAGGATAGCCACTCGGTCGTACCAACCATCTATTTTCTCGGGTGGACTAAAAGGGAGGGGGAGGTGCCCTTGGTAGTCACGAGTATGGCCAATGAGTGATTTTTGTGAGGTTGTGCCAGTGACGGGAGCCAATTCCCACTAAAAGAGTTTCTTTTGAGAAAATAGTTTCAAGAAATAATTCGTGCAAAAACTTTGTATTTCACAAGTCAGCTGTGTGTGTGCACTATTCATGCATGATTTCTTCTTACTGAGCTTTAGCTCATATAGCTCTCGCATTGTAGGCGAATTTGTCAAAGATGTATTGCGTTGGAGGTTGGAGTTCCTTCAGATTCTGAGAGCTGTGTACATGGATGACGACCTAATGGACTCATAGTCTGGGTACTCTATGTTGAGTCAGTGTAGTATGTCAGGAGGCTTGTGTTGTGTCTGGACGTATTAAACTAGTTGATGTGACGATTCTGTATTTATTTTATGAAAAAATTGAAAGTCACACGTGCGCACAAGCTCTTTGATGTCAAAGTATTTCTTAATTTCTCTATAAAAAGCTATTAGGGAATAGGGGTGTTACAGTTGATGACTAATATTGATAAGTTTTAAGGTTATGTTACAATTAAAAATTGGACCAAAGTTCGTGATTTTTTGGTAATTAACCCAAACAAAGTAAATGAGCTTTTTTTTTTTTTACAAAAATACAACTCTCTATTTTTAATTAATTTAATAAAGGTACAGACTTCTAAAACCATAAATTACTTGGTACTACTTTTTTTATTTGCCAATTTGACTTTATCCAATCATATGCAATGTATTCATGAAATTAAAAGTTTTGAATTTTTAGTTTGACTGATAAAGCAATACATTAATCTTTGGAATATAACAATTTGTAAAGACGAAAAGTATTTTTTAAATGTGCTTTTTTCTAGAGTACAACGATCTTACAGGATAGTATATGGAAGCATAGTGGAGGGGCTTTTGCAAAAATGTTTATCAACTTAGAACTTGGGAGAAGCTGTTTTGGAGTATTTGAAAAAACAGCTTCGACCTAAATAAAATCAATTCTATGCCAAAAACTAGAAGTAGATAATTGTTGATTTTTCAAACTTTTTAATATTTTGGTAAATAATACAAGTATTTTATCACTCAAACTAAAAGCTGCTTAAATATCAAACACTCAAACTTTTTATATTTGACCAAAATCAATTTTACTCTCAACTATTACCTACTTCTGATTATAAGTAATTTTACTATAATTTCTAAATTCTCATAGCTTCTTCAAAAGTTGAAGTATAGGAAAACACCCTCTGCTGGGAAAAAGAGCTTTGGAGAGAGGCAACGGAAACAACTACACCCGAGACAATGGATGCAACGAGTAAACCTGTATAGATAAGTTAAAATTTTGATTAAATTCAAAAGCTTCATCTCAAATTACAAGGCTCTCAACAACTCCTCGTCAATTGCACATATATAATACAAAATGGCTTTACATCTTCTCAACTTGAAATCTTGGGTTTGAATTCCTAAGAAAATACTCACAAAACTTGTATGGTAAATCTGTAGATACAGAGAGAACAGATTCAGGCAGAAAATAGAAGCTGCTAGTATTCCGATTCCGGCGGAATGGATTTGCCATTAGCAAATGAAGGATGGCCGATTTCCTTCCTAGATGCCTCCCACAGCTGCTGTTCTATTCCCAATTTCCGCAGCTCTATTAAACCTCTTTCAACTGCGGTACAAAAAAATATTATACCCCGTAAGATTGTACAATACAGTATCGTCGAATCATGTTTCTAAATGCAGCAACAGTAAGAATTAGAGGCAGATTAGGGACACCAAGGGTGAAAAGCTAAGAAGGCCAGCCATCGGTCACAAGACTCACTCGTGCTCAAGACTAATTAATGTAGGTGAAATATAACTACTTACTACTGAGTGCAAATCGACTAAATTGTATGTGAATGATGCATTTGCTAAGATGGATTTTGATCATTTATTTCTATTCACCAACTTCCATATGATAATTTGTTATCAAGCTTTTGAATTTGAATTCATTATGTTATACGGAGTATTTTGTAATAACAGCTGCGTAGAAAATAACATAATACTTGCAATTAAAAATTTAGTCAAGTTGTAAACATTAGGAAGTGAAATTGCATTTCAAAATCTTAACGAATAATACACAGAGGAGGTTGAGCAGTGATATCTAGCTGATACATATATAGCTGATATAACATCTCCAGTGACATTGCTGCATAAAATGGAGACCCCTCAAACTTGGATAAATTACTGACACCACATACAAATATATATATATATATATATAAACAAAACAAAAATGTCAGAGTGATTATGATTACCATCAACGGCGTCGTGAGAAGTTGGAGTTTGTCCACTACGGCTTATCCATAATTGGAGTCTCTCTTCTGCAATATCCTCTTCAACAGCGTGCGCTTTTGCCCTTCTCCAGAAATATGTAAGCCAAGCCTATAAAAATGATATCAAACTTCAGAACATATAAAGAAAGAAAAGAAAAATGTTTTCATAATCAACTTTCTGTTTCTTAAAGTTATAGAACCCTATCAAATATCTAATTATTGCCACGTTATTTTATCATGGCTCAAGTAAGCAGATACTTTCAGCTTCATACAGCTCAACTCGGTTATCATCTAATTTAGCTTCCTTACATTGCACAGCAAATCACCTTTATATGATGATATATCCGTGAAAAGAGACTTCTAATTTATATCGCATTAGTTGTCAATCGTTTTCCTGATGCCCAGTTATCTTAATCCAGAAACCATAACGCTGATCCCAGGCCGGAATACTATTTCAATACGGGATTTTATGGGGTGTTTCTAGTAAAATATATGTTCACTCCATCCCATGATTATGGGGTATTTATCTGCCAAGGGACTACACAAGTGAGTTAAAATATGTGTTCTAACTGAAAAGCTAGTAGCAAAAAAAAAATCAAATGCTATTCCTTAAATATCATCTATTTATGCAAGCCTCACTGATATGCAACCTACCTAAGCAAAGAATTAATGAACCTATCATCTTTTGTGAATTGGGAGAGAACCTGTTCTACTGTATATACATATTATGATGAAATGGAAGATATAGGTTTCTGAGTACTCTATTTTTCTTCACAAGGAAAGATAAGATACCCAACCCTAGTATTTTCCAGTTGCATGTTCGTGGCATGTCCATGCACTTTCACTCTTGTTCTAGCTAACAATTTTCCATCCCCCAATTAATCATATGCTTAAATACTTCATGCAAGGAAAAACAATTAGACCATCTTAAAACTTTAGGTTGATACAATTGAATAGTATGCTGTTCTAGTTATGGAAACACAGAACATTGTAGCAATGATCAGTTTCGAAAAATCCTAACATGAAATTTCAAATTTGAGACTTGACAAGAAGAAACAAACCTCCTTAAAAAGAACATCTTCCGATTCCTCTTGACTCAATTCTGCAACCAGATACGAAGATGTGTAATTTCGTGTGAACAATAGTATAAATGAAAGATCAAATTCGACCATTGAGCCGTAACCTAAAAAATGCAGAAATGATTAAATGTAAAAGAGCACGTGCATATCAATATTTTATAGAATAACCAAATTATTATTAGTCCGAGAGTAATAAAAGCATACACGAAGCACAAGGGTCCTTTTATCTCTTATCCAGGTCACAAAAAGAGCAAGATTCTTACCAAATGCTTCCATATGCTTGGGGTCAGCAGCAGATTTAGGGTCTACAATGTGGAAGACCAAAATGCGTGTTACAAGTTAAATCTCAATTTTAGAGAAGAAAAAAAAAGGAACAAAAAAATGCACTCAAACTCACATATATTATGAAAAAAATGGCTCTATGACGATGCAACAACTTCTATGCAGATACAGGAGACATGCAAGGTACATATTTATATATATACGCCCGAAAATAATTAAGATAGCAACAAGAAGTTCGGCATAACATGCAAAAAGGCAGATCCATGGTACCCAAAAGTATAAATGTACAGGATGAAAATAAAAAAGAAAAGAAAAACTTTAATAGGCACTGCTGTTATTATATAAATGAAGAAAAATATATCATTTTTATTTTCAATTTTTTTAAGAAATTCTTTTAACAATTTCTGGAAAAATTTCACCGATAGTGACAATTTCTGAAGAATGAAAATTTCAAATTTCCAATCCTTTTGGGTTGTAAATTCAAAATGAATTCATTTTATTGGCAAGGCGAGCAGTGGCATGTGTTATACACACAAACTTGTACGTACTAGCAAAAACCACGTACCACACACGTGAATCACTATTTTTAGAAAAATAATATTATTATCTAGTAATTCTATTAAATTATCTAAAAATATTTGTATATTGTATAATTATAGTAACCGATTGTTCAATTAAATTAAATATTTCAAGATGTGATTATTATTTATGTAAAAAAATAAAGTCAACGAAAATATTTATAACTAAATAATAGTATAAGTATACACTGACTAAATATTACAAATTTGAATCTTAATTTCTTTAATTTTAATTATGCTCGACTATAAATTAAAGATAAAGTTTGAATTGCATAGAGCTATATTACTAGAAAAAATGTCTAAATTAAACCATATTAAAAATCAATATTTTTATACTATTTACAATAAAAGATCAAATAAACATAATATTGTTTTATAGACTTGTTATTTTTTCCCCTCATTTCCTTATTCTAACCATATCGATTATGCTCGGGCGATACCCACACAATTCTTCCACTTGTTTAATAGTCTAATATTTTTATTTGAAGCATGCAGCCCATCGGAACTGATAATCATCTGAATAAATAATCTATTTAATCTTTTTAATTGCAATATTTGTAATTTATTTCCCAATCTTCTTATTTCGAAATTCCACACACATACTCTTTAACACACACGCATATATTATTAAACATAAAGGTTAATTATATTTATCATTCGTACTCTGTTGGTTTCGCAAATTTTTACATTTTATAGTCTTTACAACCTAACTTCATTTTTCTTGCACTATTCTATATAACTAATTCTATCAATGGAATACTTTTTTTGCATTATTTTATTTGCCCAACATATGATATTGTAATGAGTATTTTTTTGTGACACTTTATCTCTTATTGAACTTTACAATATTTACACTTAATCATTCGGAGATGATAAAGTGTCTAATCGTATAGTTTAAAAGATAAGATCTTGAATATCACTGACTTATGATTCAATTTTATTTTTATCATAAATCAAGCCATGCCAATCTTAAGATATCAAAATTCATACTCCGGTTTGTCTACAGAAAACCTTGAATATTACCTTGCCCAAGAAATAATGTAGCAGATGAAAACTTGAATGATATGATATTAGAGGAGAGAATAAATAAATATATAAGAAAGGGAATCTTGTTTGGCAAATTACCTTGTTAATTAACAGTTCAATAATTTATTAAGTAGGGACAAAATAGATAAAATATATATACAGGACAGCGCTTCGATATTATATTTAAAAGGGGGCGAAATAGGCCAAATGAAAATTGGCTAAAACTTAAGCACTTTTAAATTAGCTTAATTTAGTTTAAAACATACAATAATTCACTATTCAATAAGTAGTAAATTGACACTAAAAAAAAACACCTATAAAAATATACAGTAATAACCCTTTAATCTTATATTTAAAATGGGCAAATAGGCCAACAAAAACTGGTTTAAATGACACTAAAAAAAATAGAAAATATACAGCAATATCCTTTAATATCATATTTAAAATTGACTTAAGACACTTTTATATTAGTGTAAAGATATATGTATACAAGTTGTGTGCAATTAATGTTTACTAAAGTTAATTAAACCAATTATAACCAATAGATTTATACACACAGACATAAATTTTCTCAAATAAGAGCTATGACCATATGTAGATGCACATACAACCCGTATGCAGCTATACATAACGCGTATACAGTATCATCATCTTGTTTGTAAAATCATTACCCTTGTCATAAAATGTTTATAACCTTTTTTTTATACAGTATCATCATCTTGTTTGTAAGATGTTAAGACCTTTTTTCACACAGTAATTTATAAATTATTACGGAGGAGGAGGAGACCAGTGGTAAGGCTGAATTGTGGACCATACCTGATAACGATTGGCGAACCAAGGTTGATCGTCGGTTCTGGGCCATTGTCAGTACAGCAGCATCCTCAACCTTAAAATATAATAGATGGGTAAGAAATGAGGCTTTTGGACTTACCTTCACCATAAAGTGACAATATTCACCAAGCTCAAGTGGTAATTTTTTAGTGTGAAAACAAATGCATAAACGATAAAATGGGATTAAAAAGTGAAACATTGTTAACCTTCAAGGAAGCTAGTTCCCTTAAACCCATCTCAACTGAAAGCATGCTCTCTATATTTCCTTCTCCGGTTAAATCATTCAAATCACGAGCAATTTTGTTCCGATCTGAATCATCTCCACCTGCACAATGTCCAAGAATGAAAGCTTGTTTATTTGTGGATGACAACAGGACTGACTGAACAAATATTTTAATAAAACCACTGTTGCATGTGAGAAGTTATACCATTCCAGGATTCCTCTCTAGCCTTCTGCCCAGCAGAGACGACAACCTCAAAGGGCAGAGGAGCTAAAGATGACCAGTGCTCATACTTGGAGACAGCTATATCTGCACAAATACCTGCAGGGAAAATAAGCTCTTATAAAATGAGCATCATAAGAAAAATAACTAGAAAAAATGGAAGAATTTATGAAATTAATCAATATATTAAAAAACAGAAGTTTTTAGATACGATTCTGACCCACAAAGCTAGTTTTAGTGCCTCAAGCAAGACAGGACCACAGGAGACAAAATATGCAACACCTAGCATGTTGCATTATTATCTTTCTTTTTCTTTTATTATTCAACAAAGATTCTTTCAAAAAGTTACCATAACGTGCAGCCAAACTCCAATAACGAGCAAGCCAACATCTCTTCAAAACAACTTCTTCCTGAAAAGCAAATCCAAAAAATCAATTAAGATAGGGTTCAGAAGATCTGATACTGAGGATTTCAACAATAATTTACAAAAAAGATCGGAAAGAGCAACCATCTCTTCATGCGTCAAAATCATCCTCTGCGTCATTGTTTTAAGAGCTTTTGCTTCAGCCTCAGCCTCATGAAGCTGTTCAACAGCAGTAGCAGTCTCCTCCTTCAGGTTCTGGGAAAATATTCATATTTAACACTATCAGATGCAAAGTGATGTCAATTAGAAGGCAAACAACTGGGGTGCAACTGCGAAATCTATAGCAACCTCAAGTTCTGCACGAAGAGCAGAAAATTCTTCACCTCTTCCATCCTTTGTCTGCTTCGCTGCTTTTAAAGCAGCCTGTAGTTAAATTGTAATGACATGAGGGTTCAGCTAATCATACCAGTGCCACTCAAGGAAAGATACATTAAAAATAACAACAAAAAGGCATATTACAAATCAATAAGAGAGATGCTTTGTGTGTGTACAGAAAGAGATACCTCTCTTTGTCGCAGTGCTGCTTCCTTCCTGGAAAATATCAACCATCAGAGAAATGTTCTGTAACTTGCAACACAGTTAAAGAATAGAAATATACCGGCTCAATAATTTAGCTTCTAAGGATAACCCTTCTCCTAGGGAAGCAACCTGTAATATTTTATTAGAACAGTTAAAAGAACACTGAACCAGCATAAATTTGTTATGAATGATGAATCAGATCAATATATACTGAACCAGCACAACCTTGCTTGGAAAGATGGCAGGTCATTAGTTCCAATTTCAATAATTTTAAGAAGACGTAGAAAACGAAATAGACCATTTAAGACAAAATACATTGTTCAGAGGATATCTAGTTATCTTATATTTGAACTGTTGATGTTACAAAAGCGGGGCACATTAATTACAGAACAAAAAGATTCTGCTACGAAGTAATTAGATTGATGATTCAAACCGGCAGATTAAGGTTCAACATCCTCTCAACTGATGCAAAGGCCAACGATGATTTGCTAGGTTAGTTTCATTGTATGGTACCTGACGTGATGGAATGGGAATAACAAAGGCTTCAAAGGACGACAAGGAGCAGGTTGCAATTTTTATTTAGTACTTTAACTTTGCTCATATATCAAAGCATAGTCTCATGCCTTATGTCTCAGATAAACAATGTGGTTTGGCCCTAACCTGTTGCTCTAGCTGCCTGGCTCTGGCTTCTGCTTCTTCACGTTTTTCCTCTGCACGACAAAGCTGTTGGACAAATTAGCCATTATGCTAGAAAACAGAATTTGATGCCTTTATGACTTTCATTAGTAAGCTGTCTGCCTTCTTTAGCTGTCTGCCTTCTTTAGTAAGCTGTCTGCCTTCCATACACAGCCAAATAGAAAACTCACCTTATCTAAGACTGCTTCATTTTCCTCTTGTAGCATATCAAGCTGCACAGTGAGTTTTGACTCGTATATAAATGGACCATTTCCAATATAACATCAACAAATGTCAAGGAAGAACCCTAACTAAGAATGTTGAGCATAAGTGCATAACAAAGTAGCTTCGAATGTAACTTCATACATAAAGCAGCACTTGCAGAATTACAAACTAAGAGATATTTAAGAGGCATACTTCATCACGAAGAGCAGAAGTCTCGTGTTGATTTCCAGAATCTTTCAGGTCACGTCCCACATCAGGTGAGAATCTGCAAATTTGCCACCAACAAAGGATTCAAAGTGCAGTTAATCTGCTATTAGCTATTTATTTCACAAACATGTGAATGTGCTTACAATAAGTTGCAAAAAAGTTAACCGGCTACACTTTATGCTGCAAACCAAGGAAAATTAAAATTGGTCCAAATATGTTATATCTAGATGAAGGATTATTAGCTTTGGAAAATGAAGACGCAGTTGGCTGTGGCGGGCTACAGCTCTAGCTCTCCTGTGACCACTAAGTTAATCTAGGAACTGCTGAACCGGATATCAGGGTGGCAGGTGATGGTTAAGAAAGATGTTAAGAAGTTTATATCAGACCCCCCCCCCCCCCACTAGGTGAGGTTTGCTTAAACAGACTTTTTTTTTTTTTTTTTTTTGATAAGAAACTTGAGATTTTTATTTC